>JAFVLL020005055.1:0-49882 GCA_021397915.2 Tor tambroides | reverse complement strand
TGGAGGCATTGCTCACCCTCCTCTGTCTTCCCGCGGCTTTTGTAGCACTCCCCAAAGCCGCTTCAGCTGGGTCCGATCAGCCCGCCGTGATGAGGGGCAGGTGTTTCTCCTCCGTTGCCAGGGCGATGCTGATTGGTTCCCGGGACAGGTGTCACAATATATATATATATATATATATATATATCCCCTTAGCTTATCCCATTTTAATCAGTTATGCTCAGAGGCTCAAATTACTAACTACTGTAAATGTGACCTGTATTCGCTTTATGTAGGAAAACATTTCTTGTGCTATGTGCTAATATATGGGTCATTCAGGAGATTCGGTAACATTTCAACTTGAAATAATTTTTTTTCAACTACATGTGATTCATTTTCTAAATACCCCACATCATTACGCACATATCAAACCTCCAAAAAATCTCAGGCAATAAAGTCCTTTTATTATTTTCAGTTTTTTTGTTTGTTTGTTTGTTTTTTCAGATTTAGACACCTTTTTTCTCAACCCCGTTAATGGAAAAAAATGGGATTGGTTTAAAAAAGATTTTTCACAAAACTTGTTATAAAACGAACATCTACCTACTGCTCATGTGTCCCTCATAACAATTTAATGATAACAATTTTATAATTTAGAATTTTCACATTTTTATAGGACTGAAGCTAAAAATACACAAATTGTATCTACTGTTTCCTTATTTTTGTAAAAAATATTTTTAATTTAGAAGTTTAACTAAAACCACAATTTTATTGTTTTAGTCCTTAACATGTCAGACGGTAATCAGCAAGAAATGCTTTCATTCTTAATTATCTTCCCTGTATTTCTTCCAAATACAGAGTTCTGGCATGAAACTCTAGATGGCGCAGTCTGATAGGTCTAACTCAATCTGACATAATGACATCATTATTGCATGGCACGGCTGACTGGTTCTCTCCCTGTATCAGCAGCCAATGAGCTCTCTGCTCAACATTCAAATATTTGTCTAGTGCTTGTGGTAGCAGTTTGCAGCACGCTTAAGAAACCCTCCACCTTCCCCAGCTCCACCTGTATAGATCTGCTACGAGGTGATTCACATATGCTATATGGGGTTATTTCATGTATGTTATATGTGCAGCAGCAGTATTTCTTACATGCTCACAGCACCATGTTATGGATGTATTGGCAGTAGCAAGTCTCGGTACTTGCTCTGCCGCAGCAGCAGCAGCATAGCAGATATATTCCGCCAAGACCAAATACATTAACATTGTCATGTACATTGCCATGCTAATCCCTCCGAGAGTTGTCATGACCGAAAAATATGAATGTGACAAGGTGTTGAAGACTGTAACACATTTGAAGAGATACATTGCCTTCAATTTTAATTTTCAGTTTTGTTTCTCTCTGGGTCAAGATATCTGCATGGCCAACATCATCTTTCTGCTGCAAATGTGGGTTCAATTTCTGACGTATGATGTTTGTCAAAGTTTAAGTGGACATATTACAACAAAAATTCTATTTATAACAAAAATATGAGTTTTCAGGATTCTGGTAAGAATGTATTTTTTCATTAAAACTATTAATAAATAAAGTAAATAAATAAACCCTCTCACAAGTTGAGAAATATATATATTTGTGAAGGGGCTGTGGTTTTTCACTCAA
Organism: Tor tambroides; assembly: GCA_021397915.2. NCBI lineage: Eukaryota > Metazoa > Chordata > Actinopteri > Cypriniformes > Cyprinidae > Tor > Tor tambroides. Next base: position 48,249 of record JAFVLL020005055.1, on the reverse strand, counting down.
AATAGCCACTGTTCCTCATGTAGTGTGAGAGAGTAGCAATAAAAAAGGCAGCAATAAAACAAGTACATTGTATTTTCTTAAGGATTAAAATAAAATGTTAAAAAACGAATCAATTTCCATCTTAATTTTATGTGATGGGGTTGAGTTGTTAAGCTTGACAATACCCTCCCTGGCTATAATACGCCTCAAAACTATGAATAAAAAGTATGAAACTACTAACCATTTTCTGCACCACTATTAAAGAGACCTGAATGATGTCATTTCTTGTAAATGATGTCACATATGAGTGGAGTCTAAATTATTATGAGCATAGAATGGTTAGTGTGATGGGGTTGAGTTCAGTCTGAGGGACATAACTTTAAAGTCTTTTTTTTATCTAGTAAAATATCTTGGATTGTTTAGGAAAAATTTTTCACAAGAAAGGAACACAAAAAATGCTTACATTATTGCCAAAAATCAAAGACGCTATGCACATTTTGTTAATAATTTTTTAAGTACAAACTCAGCTGAAGTGCCTCAAGGACATGACAAAATGCTTGGTTTAATATAGATAGAAGACATTATTTTATGCTAAAAAATATTAAAATGCAATCATTATTTTTATTTATTATAATGGACATACCAAAGTATTGTGAAAAGCTTTGAACAATTCATTTTGGTGAACCAACACTTTAGAAACTCTGGGGGACTGAAATATTACCGAATCCCAGGAATGACCCAAATATTCATCACTTTTTTTTTTGCACCAAGATTGCTAAAAATATTTGGAAAACAAAATTGAAACCTCTTTTCCACAGAAGAAATAAAAACAACTACAGTTGTTTAGTGAACTAGGGAATACTTGCTACATTCCCAAGTCACTCTTGTCACATAGGAGAATAGCAATACTGCGGCAGTAAAATGCACCATGGTACCTATCCATGCATGCCGGTGATTTGTACCACCCACATGACACTAAAATACACATAATGCACTATGGTGACCTTTAGCAGATGTCAAATTAATGCTGGCAATGTATACTGTGGCAATCCATTATGTCCTTAACTATAATGATTAGAGCATGGAAAGAGACGCGGGGTCGAGACAGTCACAATTCTTATTATGGATTTATTATGGATTATGGTATGGATTTAACAGTTCCAAGGCCACGACAGTAGAGGAGTTAATGGTTGTATATGTTAATCGGGGGTGTGAAGGTAATTTCCCTGTCAGAGAAATCAGAGCAATAATGGCTGAAGGGTGTGGATGTTTTTCCACCCACTGTACTAGGCAGCTGTCTAAGAGTTACACAGAAATATAGTGTCATAAAAAGCCTTTTATGAGAGTTTCTCGCAAAGGTAAGCTAAGTGCAGGAAGAGCTATGAGGGATCCTTCTGAAACATATGAAAATTTGACCAAAAGAAAGGCTCATCTACAATATTTTTTGAAAGGCTCATCTACAACCTTTTGACAAAGGTTTTAGAAAAGCAGAGGTAGATCATTTAAACTACAGCTAGTTGTGTTTTTAAGGGGAAATCAACACATGACTACTCACTAGGGTTAGCCCACAAACTGTAAATTTGTCATATGGTTATTCAGAAATGGGGGTTTTCAAACTGAGGTCAATTAATCAACTAGATTATTTAAACATATTATTTATTCTTCAATTTTGTTTCTAAAGACTGGTCAGAAATCAAGATTTATATACACACTACTGGTTAAAAATTTGGCATCTCTTATGCTCGTTAAGGCTGAATTTATGTTATAAAATTATGGTAATATTGTGAAATAATATTATAATTTAAAAAAAACTGTTTTCTATTGTAATATATTTTAAAATGTCATTTATTTCTGTGATAGAAATGCTGAATTTTCAGCAACTATTACTCCAGTCTTCAATGTCACATGATCATTCAGAATTCATTCTAATATGCTGATTTGGTACTCAATAATTTCTTATTATTATCAAATTTAAATTTTGCTGCTTAATGTTGTTTTTTTTTGGGGGGGGGCACTTTTTTACATATATTACATACGTTTTACATTACATACATTTACATTACATATTTAACATACAAACATCATTTTTTTCAGGATTCTTTGATGAAAATGTGTTTTTCTATATAATTATAGAAAAAGTACCCCCACAAGGTCGTCATCATGTCATAATTTTTTATCTCAAAAAGTTTGAAATATAATGGTACACTGACTACTATTATGTATAAACTAAAAAGAGTTTGATAATATGAGCAGCGCTGTGCCATACAAAATGTAGAGACCTTAAAATATAAAAAAAAACAGTCCGTGAATTTGAGAGTGCCTATAGTAGATCCACTGACGTCAAACTTGTTGACATGCTTACCTGCCCCTGCAGAAAAGTGAAAAAAAAATAGCTGATTCTATCTAAATGTTGCTGTGAGAAAAAGAACTAGAGGCAGTACGTGACAGGATGACATCTAGTCATATGGGTTTTAACTCCAAAAGTAACACACCATCATGTGCATAATTAGGCCACTAGACTATTTTAGGCTAAAACAAAGCTGCCCTTTATTTAGTCAGAATCTCACTGTGGAGCATAATGTTCTTCCCAATGAAATCTTGCCAAGACCAGCTCATATAGCACAAGTATTTGCTCTGCCATACTGAATAATTCATGGCAGCGCATTCACTCATTCCTCCCACGACAGCAATCATGTCCACCATAGAAAGAACCTAGAAGAAACCTAATGTCAGGGCACAACAGTGTCTTCATAAACACAGAGAGTGGACTTATGCTGTTCCTACAGAAGCAGTCGATATTATATATAATGCTGTAGAAAAACAGATTTTTCCCTCCAGCAAGCTTGCAATTAAATGATGTGCCAACTACATCTGTGTGCTTTACACAGATCCTGTAACAACTGCTAAAATATAAACAGCTTTACCTGATCTATTGTGCTTGCTGATTAAAATGATGCCAGAGGAAAATTGTATATTTTTATTTTTAAATCTATAGTTTGACATCACAATTATCACCTCATGAAAACAAAACTGAGTTTTGTTTTATATCTATTAGCTTTTGTGTTGTGATAATTTTGCTGTGTTGTGGCTCATTTCCGTTGTGTTGTGCTCATTTCATTGTGTTGCGAATTGCTTTTGTTGTGTTGTGCTAATTTCATTGTGTTGTGGCTTGTTTCCGTTGTGTTGTGCTAATTTTGTTGTGCTTGTTTCCGTTGTGTTGTGCTAATTTCGTTGTATTGCTGCTTGTTTCCATTGTGTTGAGTCTTGTTTCCATTGTGTTGTGCTAATTGTGCTGTGCTGTGGCTTATTTACGTTGTGTTGTGACTTGTTTCCATTGAGTTGTGCTAATTTAGTTGTTGTGCCTTGTTTCCGTTGTGTTGCGGCTTGTTTCCACGGTGTTGCGAATTGCTTTCGTTGTGTTGTGCGAATTTCGCTGTGTTGTGGCTTGTTTCCATTGTGTTGTGCTAATTGCGCTGTGTTGCTGCTTGTTTCCATTGTGTTGCGAATTTCTTCCATTGTGTTGTGCTAATTACGCTGTGTAGTGGCTTGTTTCCATTATGTTGCAGCTTGTTTCCGTTGTGTTGTGCTAATTTTGAAGTGTTGCGGCTTGTTTTCATTGTTTTGTGCTAATTTCGTTGTGCTTGTTTCCGTTGTGCTGTGCTAATTGCGCTGTGTTGTGGCTTATTTATGTTGTGTTGCGACTTGTTTCTGTTATGTTGTGCTAATTTCATTGCATTGTGCCTTATTTCCATTGTGCTGAGCTAATTTCTTTGTTTTGTGGCTTGTTTCTGTTGTGTTGCGAATTGCTTCTATTGTGTTGTGCTAATTTTATTGTGTTGCAGCTTGTTTCCATTGTGTTCTGCTAATTTTGTTGTGTTGCAGCTTGTTTCCGTTGTGTTGTGCTGATTTCCATTGTGTTGCAAAAATACTGATGACTCACCTTGTTGCATTACACAGGTTTCTGTCAGAATAAAAAAGGTAATGTCACCTGTCACTGCTTAGCAAGTGGCAAGACAAGAAACAAAGTACGTCAGACATTAGAGTCAAAGGTCATAAATCAATAATAGCTGCTTCAAGTTATTTAACATCTATGAAAGGTGACAATGTCAGCTTTCAATGTCATTATTACCTCTAACAAACAGGCATCCTGCACCTACTGTATGCCTTTGGTCCAACAGCACTGCAAACCTGCCACCAGTATTTCCACACTGCCACTGCGGCAGCTTCTAATGCTACAGTATTAAATCATTGTATCTGTTCTTGGGAATGCACTGAGCGCTTCCCATCAGCCGCTTTTTTTCCAGAAATTGGGTCCTTCGGATTCCAGCACAAGGGAAGTCACTGCCAAGGGATTTAGTCGATCTGTGATTAGAGGGGCTGGGAAAAGATCAATGTTTACCTTTGCCCTCCCTTAGACTTTCATCATAGCCATGCTGTCACCTTTGTCAATGTTACAATTTTCTGATTTTTAAATTAATACTATTACTATACTACATCTTTTCAAGCATAACAATCCTAAAACATCCACACTGTATCATATTTTTAAACAAACTAAAATGTCCAAACGCCACACAGTGATACAATTGCAGTATAATCTGTTTTTAAGTGTTTCTTTACAGAATTATTATTATATATTCTATACAAAAATATATTCAAACATGTCATTAAAATTAGCTTAATTTTGAAAATATTATAGAAAATAATTTCTATGCATTTTTATTACCTGTGAAGCCATTTAGACTGATGCCAAACTGAGACCTAAAAGTATCTTTCTCGTGGACATTGTTAGTATCACAGACTTCAAGCATCATTCACATTGATCAAAATGCCTGATTATTTAGAAATTAACCTAGTGGTGGGATTTATGATCATCCCAACAAGTTTGGTACACTTTTAGGGCAGAAAATGAATAGGAAGAAAAAGAAAACCATAAAAACAACAGGGTTCCGGCAACAACTTTGTTTACATGCAGCTTAAACCAATACTTAATAACCCAAAAATGTAAGGTCATGTAAACTATGTCTTAAATAGTAACGGGTTACCCACCTGGAAAAGGACCTTCAAACCTTATGTTTCCAGAAGAATGTCAGAGATTCAAAGGTTAGTGAAGGAAAAATATGTTGACTATCTATTTACTTGAAGTGAAAGTAATCCATGAAATGCAGTTGCATGAAAATGCTCCTCTAATGAAAAATTAACTACTGACACACTGTGCATGAACATAAATCATGTATATTGACGTATATTGTTGAATTTAAATAACTCACTGTTTGTGTTCGGTGATGGAAGATCATAACTAACAAAGAAATGTCAAGTGAACTGCTGGAGACTATGCAAAACTGGCATGTACGTTTCTATTTCAAAATATTTTTACACTAAGTCTGCACAGTTACTTCAGCTTCATACAATGGATTTCCAGAGACATGCACATTAAATCAGTTATGGGTTTAATTTTTTTTTCCTCCAGGTCAGCAAACCCTTCACCCTTACAGTCTGATGATAAATGACCATCTATCCAACTGAAATGAGAACCCTTATGGAGAAAGAAAGAAAGAAAGAAAGAAAAAGAAATGACACGATAGCCTAGACGAAAATAAATTAGCTAATACTAATGGTGCAAACAAGTCTGTCACTGTTTGTCTGTTTCACTAGCAGGAAACAAAATAATATTTTTTGTAATTCCCCAAATGGCTTTACTACAATAAACACAAAGAAAGGTCCATACCAGCATGTCTCTTCACTGCTAGGGTGGTAAACACTGAACAAATCACCTATTGTAGACTAGGAAATTGAGAGCCATCACAGACATGTGACAAACATAAATAACTAACTAAACTTAACCACTATCTTACTAACCAAAAATAAGCACCAAATTAGGAGTTTATTAAGGTGAAAGTTATAGTTAATGGTTTGTTAATATCAAGAATTGGACCTTAAAATAAAAAAGTGTGACCTTTCAGTTTGACTGCGCACCAGCAAAATCCATTCAATAGGATTCAACAGGAATCCATGTGATCAGGGATTTCACGTGAGGGCGAAGAATTTGCCACATTGACCAACAGAAAGGTGCTTAGTCTTAAAATAATTTTTGTGAACTGTGCTTCATATATCACTAAATTGTGGACAGTAGACCTTTTTTATTTCACTAATAAGATAGTCAGAGGGCAGAAATATTCAGAGTGACAGAAAGATATAATATGGCACAAATTACAATCAACATTAATGCAGTGGCTGTATCAGGCTGGAACTAAACAATACCCTATTTTATACTGTATAACTTAAACTATAAACAACTTTAAAATATAAACACACACTACATACTAAAACTTTCAACAGAGTCAATGATTCTGTTTTTATTTTAAGAGAGAGAGCGGCTTCTTAGACAGTTTTTCTTTAAGTCTTGAGCCCTGTGAAGCGTTTCTTTTATTTACATTGTGGTCAGCAAACCATTTTGGCACAAAAGATTTGGGTTTTGAATGCTCAGGATCAGTCTGAATCTTCTACACAACTATAAGGACAACATCTTCACCTCAAGTTCGACACCTGTTCTTTTTTTTCCTTACAGTATAATAAATGCTCCCAGCGGGTGTCTGCACACTTCTCTAAGGCTCAGATACATTTTTGTCCCACTGCGGGGGTATTACAGCATTTCCGGGGAGCAGATCTCATAGACTGTGCCCTGGAATGCCCCACACTTTGTCTCTGCAACCCATGCCAACCTCTGACAAATGGCCTCTGGGCTCTGGGAAGTTGCACACAGTGGGGGATTGAAAGACGAAGGACACAGAGGTCCACACGGACTCCGCTGGAGTGACTGCGCAGAGAGTGCAAACAGTAATGCTTAATGCCAACAAGAGAATCCAACTACAGGAGTTAATTGCTTCCACTTCTATGCCCTCTCTTAATTACTTTTAATTTGAACATTTGATTTGATCATTAATCTTCCTGGGGTTTTGTGCAGCTCAAACGAAGACCATTAGCCAAACAATGATGATGTGTGTGATCCCCTTGAGAAGGCTTGTCATACGTCTTTGCTTGGCGCTAACATTAAAGCTCAGTGTTTCTGATGGCGTGTCCCGTTTGAGGCGGGCAATGATGGAAGAAGTCCTTTTCACTGCTTAAGGTGCTATCACAGTGTTTTAAGTGCGGCCCTTAAAATGAGGAACGAGGTATGACATGGCGAGGAATGGAATCAAGATGTTTTAAGTACTGAGACAAGAATGGACCCAGGTGTTCTCATATTCCTATTATAGCTATCGTCCAATACTTTGGTGCGAATATAATATTTTATAACTGCTGTACGTTATTGCAGAGGTGCTGTGAAGGCTTAAACAGATTGTCTGTAAGGGTCACCTTACATTAGAACTTGCTATTACAACCTTAAAGTTCAATTTTATGTGAGGAATACATGAAATGACAACTGCCAAAAATTCTCAGCGTGGTTTTCATTGTATACATTCAATGCTATAAAAATGTGACAGCAGCTGTGCGTTACAATGGATTCAGTGGTAATATCTCAAAGCACCTATACTGGATCTAGGGTGACCACCCGTCCCACTTTGCGTTGTACCGCACAGCATTTTCCCCCGTTGTCCCGCACGTTGCATATTGAGAAAATGTCCCGCATTTTCATCAGTCTGTTGGTTTTTAATTGTCATATTAAGAAAACGTACATACGTTCTTTTGCCTTTTTAAGAAAGCTTTTTATTTATTCTTTTTGCTGCGTAGTTTTCGCACAAAGGATTTGGGGACCTCATCAAGTGATCTAGCGGAAAAACACGATATTCTCCATTCATTTTAACCAATTAAAAAATCGATGCAGCTTTTAGGCGTTTTCTATGGCATTATTTTAATGACAAATGTCCAGAGTGTATTATTGTAATGCGAGGGCGCATCAAAATGCGCTTGCACAAATCTCATCCCTCGCAGGTGGATTCTCTTCACTCTCACACAAAAAGGACACGCTTTCTGTTGCTTACATGTGCGCGCTCAGAAACATAAATAAGCGCATATGACAATGGATGTAAATCAATATTTACATAGCATAACAGTAGTAAATCTATGTGTCTCACACGTGTCCCGCATTGTCCGGCAAAATCACATCTACTGCCCCGCAACAGATCTATTGCCAGGTGGTCACCCTAACTGGAGTGTGGTTTTCTTTTATAGATTCAATCATTATTTAACGCATATCCTGAAGCACTGTGTACTGAATGATTAACACAGCAAGGGATAGTGCTCTTAATGCATTGCTTTTAAGACTAATGCTAGTCTTAGAGGGAGCAAACATGTTCCATTATCATTATTTTCCATAATGATCATAATCATATACAGTATGCATTTACTAAATGTAGCTTTGTGCACTAAATTCTGGGTCAGAGTACACAATACAGCAGCATTTACAGTACACTCATCCTACTGATGAAAAATAATGGAAAAATACTGAAGTAGACCCAACACTATGGCGGCAATGTATAATTTTGTTTCGTGTTCTCACTATTCAGCAAAACTACTGGTGACTACTGAAGTAATAAATAATCATCTTTTTTGACCCTATTCTATTGCACTCAGAATTATAAAGTGACGAATGAAGCTGACTTTGTGCTCTTATATTGTAAAAGTTTTGAAAAATATCGTTACACATTTTTAGTAAATATTACCAACATATAATATAGTAAAATTAGTGCTGTCAAACTAGTAATTGCGATTAATCGCATCCAAAATATTTTTATTTTATTTAAAGATTTAGTTTTTGTTTACACAATATGTGTGTGTACTGTGTATATTTATTATGATAAATACACACATGCATGTATATATTTAAGAAAAAGTGTTATGTTCACACATTAAATATATTTATATATAATATAAATTATACTTTTCAAAATATATACTATATGTGTGTATTTATATATACATAATAAATAAATGCAGTACACACACATATATTATGTAAAAAAAAACATTTATTTTGGATGCAATTAATCTCGATTAATCATTTGACAGCACTAAGTAAAATATTATAAAGTGAAAACCACATTACAGATTTTTAGTTAAATATATACAAAAAATATAATATATTAAATATTATAAAGTATTGAAAATCACATTATAAAAAAATACATAAAATATATAAAAAATGAAAACATATTTACTAGAATTTATAATATAGTAAAATATTATAAAGTAGTGAAAGCCAAATTCTAAATAATATTTTTGTAAATATTTTTAAATGTTTACCATAAATAAATACAGTATCTCACAAAAGTGAGTACACCCCTCACATTTCAGCAACAATTTTAGTATATCTTCTCAAGGGACAATACTGCACAAATGAAACTGGGATATATTTTAGAGTAGTTAATGTGCAGCTTGTATAGAAGTACAAATTTACTGTCCTCTAAAAATAACTCAACATATAGCCATTGTTGTCCAAATAACTGGCAACAAAAATGAGTACACCCTAAGTGAACATGTTAAAACTGTGTCCAAAGTGTCAACATTTTGTAGAGGCACCATTGATATCTAGCACTGCCTTAATCCTCCTGGGCATGGAGTTCACCAGAGCTGCACAGGTTGTTGCTGGCATCCTCTTCCACTCCTCCATAATGACATCATGGAGCTGCTGGATGTTAGACACATGGTGCTTCTCCACCTTCCGCTTGAGGATGCCCCACATGTGCTCAATAGGGTTCAGGTCTGGAGACATGCTTTGCCACTCCATCACTTTCACCTTCAGCTTCATCATCACATCTTGGCGGTGTGTTTGGGGTTGTTATTATGTTGGAAACCTGCCGTTTGGCCCAGTTTCTGAAGGGAGGGCATCATGTTCTGCTTCAGAATGTCACAGTACATGTTGGAATCCATGTTTCCCTCAATGAACCGCAGCTCCTCAGTACCAGCAGCACTCATGCAGCCCCAGACCATGATGCTACCACCACCATGCTTGATTGAAGGCAAGACACAATTTCCTTGGTACTCCTCACCAGGGTGTCACCACACATGCTGGACACCATCTGAGCCAAACAAGTTTATCTGAGTCTCATCAGACCACAGGATATGGTTCCAGTAATTCATGCTCTTGGACAGGTTGTCTTCAGCAAACTGTTTACAGGCTTTTTTGTGAGCCAGCTTCAGAAGGGGCTTCACTCTGTGATGACAGCCATGAAAACTGACTTGTTGCAGTGTGCGGCGTATGGTCTGAGCACTGACAAGCTGACCTTCCCCTTCTGCAAGTGGTCATTATGAGAGAATTGTACTCAAAGCACCAAATTTTAACTGCTCTAATACAAGATACACAAATTTGTGTGGTCCTGTCAAGCAGACAAAAACATGAACATGATGAATAGGACATGTGGCTTTGCATGGTTAAACGAAGTATAGCTGTTATCACTTAGGGTGTACTCACTTTTGTTGCCAGCTTTTTTGACAATAATGGCCATATGTTGAGTTATTTTCAGAGGACAGTAAATCTTCACTCCTATACAAGTTGCACATTGACTACTCTAAAATATATATATATATATAAGTTTCATTTCTATAGTATTGTCCCTTGAGAAGATATACTAAAATGGTTGCTGAAATGTGAGGGGTGTACTCACTTTTGTGAGATACTGTAAATAAATATTGGTGGTGAAACTCACATTACTCAGACTTGCAAATTTGTTTCTGAAAGTATTGACGTTTGTTCTGAGTTTGTGAAAAGAGTTAAAAATATGTTTAAAGAATTTTAGTACATATTTTAAAATATTAATATTTTTTAAAAATACTAAAACATTTAATACAGATATTATATATTAAATATTAAACCCCTAGCCAAAATGTTATATTTGACCAAACCTTTATATTTCACGTGTTGAACGCAGTTCAGCAGCCAGAGTGTATGACTCTATTACAAAAAAAAAAGCAATGAATATATAAATTTGCTGTTTAGTGTATCTAGTCAGCTAGAGCGTCATCATTTCTGGTGCGGCGTGAGCTGTTGTGAGCGAAGACATCTCTCAGACGCCCTCTCCAGTTTCACAGGATTCCACCCACTCTCTCTTTTCTTCTCTCATTGAAAATAAATTAAGTGGGTAACTTTTTCCTAGCAGCTCCCTTTGCCGCCCCCTCTCACTCTGGCTGTTATCTGTCTGCACCACAGAAATAGAATAAGTGGTCTGCCCATAAAAAGTCTCTTTACCTGCTAAAAGCCAAACATAGGGAAAGAATGATGATGGAGTGCAGTACAGTACAGGTCAAGATAAGCAAATCACAAAATAAAATCTGGCCCTAAGATTCACAATTGCTATTTTCCTTTTTTAAATAAAATGTTAAATTATTCACCCCTCAGTTATTCATCTTAGTGCTGACTCTAGTGCAGTCTCAAGTTCACCAGCTACTCATAAAAACTGGAATAATAAGTGAGCTGAAATACATAAAGGCGGCGATGTGAAGTAGGTCCAAACTTTATAACCAATATACTGTAGTCGCTTCATAAAGATGGAGATCTATATTGTTTGTTTTTATTCTCCTCTCACAGATTAACATTCCTCAGCTGGATACACACAGAGGATAAACATGGAGTCATTTCAGTGTTCAAAATGGTAATTCCCGCACACTATCAAAACTTGCAAGGAAGTAATATTTATTAATACCAACGTTTCGGTCACACGACCTTCATCAGGAGTATACAAATATTCAAATTCATCTCTTTTAAGATAAACACATGACCAATTAACAAAGTTCCATCTGTAAACAATTAAGCTCATTAGAGTTCACATCGTAGACATCATAAATTATAATAGTAACAACAAACAACAAAGATCCCACTGCAAACTAACAAAATCACCCAAAATACATAAACAGCACATAATCTTCAAACAGCATCAAATTGTTACACCAATCGGTCCGGCTAAATAGCCACTCAAACAAATATTTTGGGTGATTTTGTTAGTTTGCAGTGGGATCTTTGTTGTTTGTTGTTACTATTATAATTTGTAATTGTCTACGATGTGAACTCCTAATGAGCTTAATTGTTTACAGATGGAACTTTGTTAATTGGTCATGTGTTTATCTTAAAAGAGATGAATTTGAATATTTGTATACTCCTGATGAAGGTCGTGTGACCGAAACGTTGGTATTAATAAATATTACTTCCTTGCAAGTTTTGATAGTGTGCGGGAATTGCTTGTTTGTTAAAACGATCCACTTGGTTGGTTCTATTATCCTACGCACCTATCATCTGCAGGTGTGCGATGGAGTTGATTTACTAAGTGTTCAAAATGGTAAAAAATCGAAATAATTTATATTCAGTGGATTTCGCATTGCAACGATTCTTTCGCTAGCCTACAAAAATTACAAATGCATGACTCAGCATTAGCAGACTCGTTATGTGCTCTTGCACAGACACAGTCTGACACTCTTTTACACTGACACAGTTTAAAATATTTTGACCTCATTGAAACAGCCTTCATTTCTTGCCTGAAAGCTGCTAAAGGAATATGAATGAAGATGAGTACAGAGGAGTAAACTTTCTATGCTAATGCAGTACATATACAGTGTGAGACCACTAGTAAAAATGCTTCCGTTTTGCATCTTTATAATTAATATAATTTCATAATGTATATTTTAATTATTTTATAATTATGTACTTTTTTCTTTACAAATAAAATATTATTAGCATAACTGCTGTTTACTGAACAATTTGCATGCATTTCAAATTTATTTTACTTAGTTTTATTTAAAAATGTACAAAATAGCATCTTAAAGTTTGTTCAAAAATGAAAACTGGCTGAAAATGTACTCATCCTCGGGCCAAAGATGAATTCATGGAAACAGATTTGCTCACCAATGGATCCTCTGCAGTGAATGGGTGCCATCAGAATGAGAGTCCAAATAACTGATAAAAACATTACAATAATCCATAAGAAATCCACTTGACTCCAGTCCATCAATTACCATCTTGTGAAGTGAAAAGCTACATGTTTGTTTTACCTGTAAACTGTTGCTACTAGCCAAAATACCAGTCCATAACACCCAGTCCATCCCCTGTTGTCCTCTCACATCAAAATCCACCAACCTATTTGTTTAGACCTGTTTTGGGCTGTTGTCGCTTGTAAACAGTGCTTGACTATACCTATTTCTCTCCTAATTCAGATAAGACAACTTTTTCACTGGAAAAAAAAAACAACATTTTGAAATATAAACATCTTACTGATGGATTTGTGTCTTAGAAACACAAATTTTCACTTAACAAGACATTAATTGATGGACTGGAGTCATGTGGATTACTTGTGGATTATTGTAATGCTTTTATCAGCTGTTTGAACTCTCATTCTGACGGCACCCATTCACTTGAACATAACATTCTTTGTTTGTCATTTTTAAAAATATTACAATTTTTTATTCAGTTCTTATATCACAGATTTTCAGTGTGGACCCCACTCCACTGTTTATTCAGCAAGTCAATAAACTATGCATGTGTTCTTGGTTCAAGTTATTGATGGTAACAAGGTTTGGACTGGTGTGACTGACAGCACTGAAGAAGAGACACGAACATATGTCAATAGTACCATGTTGATCTCTGGGTGAGAGATCACTACATATGACTAATTATCCTCCAATAGCTTATTCATACCTTCAGTGTCACATTAGGAAGCAGGACTGAAATTCTAATGCAGTTTTGGTCCCACTTTATATTAAGTGGCCTTAACTACTATGTACTTACATTTAAATTAATCATTTGATACAATGCACTTATTGTGTACATACATGCTTTTACACTGCACTTATATTTTTACAAATACCTATATGTAATTACATCTGTAATTAATTTCTGTAATTACATTTATAATTACACTGTTGACCCATCCCTTACAACTTAACCCACCCTTAAACCTACCCATACCACCAAACCTGTCCCTAACCTTACCCGTATCCCACCTCAATAGCAGCAAAAGTGTTTTGCAATACAATATGACCACAATAAGTATATTGTACTTATTTTTTATGTAAGTACATATTAAGGCCACGTAATATAAAGTGAGACCACAGTTTGTTTGTTTTTTAAGGGGGCTGGAGAGGCTGATGTGTTGTAAATATTTCAGTATACTGGGTTGAATAATTATAAAACAACTGTTGACATTTTCATTATGTAACAGTAGTTTGTAGGGGTGGGGGGGAAATCGATTCACATATGAATCGCGATTCAGTCTCTACCGATTCACATCAATTTACAAATTTCAAAAATACATTTTCTTGTTAATAATAATAATAATAATAATAATAATAATAAAAATAATAATAATAACACGAGAACGGAGGAAAAACAAATACAGTTCTGTTCAAAATAATAGCAGTGTGTTTAAAAAAGTGAGTAAAGTTCAAAATCCTTATAATAACTTTTATTTCAATACACGCAAATGTATTGGGAATACTGCACATTCTATTCTAAATCAAAACATGAAGAAAATTTTATTAAATTTGTTATTACTTTACAGGAAGTGAAGAAAAAAGAATACTAGGCTGTTCAAAAAAAAATAGCAATGTCTGCATTTTTCTTTACAAAGTCAAACATTTACTGTATAAACGGAAAATGCTTGAATATTTAGCTTTCTTATGAATCACTGAACTAATATTTAGTTGTATAACCATGGTTTCTGAGAACTGAGTTGACCAACTTCTGGCACTTGTGAACAGGTATTCCAGCCCAGGACGATTGCACTACACACCACAATTCTTCTGCATTTCTTGGTTTTGCCTCAGAAACAGCATTTTTGATGTCACCACACAAGTTTTCTTTTGGATTAAGATCCGGGGATTGGGCTGGCCACTCCATAACATTAATCTTGTTGGTCTGGAACCAAGATGCTGCTCGCTTACTGGTGTGTTTGGGGTCGTTGTCTTGTTGAAACACCCATTTCAAGGGCACTACCTCTTCGGCATAAGCCAACATGACCTCTTTAAGTATTTTAATGTACTCAAACTGATCCATGATCCCTGGAATGCGATAAATAGGCCAAACAGCGCAGTATGACAAACATCCCCATATCATGATGCTTGCACCACCATGCTTCACTGTCTTCACAGCGTACTGACTTCAATTTGCTTGAATTCAGTGTTTGGGGGTCATCTGACAAACCCTACACCCAAAAAGAACAATCTTGCTTTCATCAGTCCACAAAATATTGTGCCATTTCTCTTTAGGCCAGTCAGTGTGTTGTAAATTGGCAAATTGTAACCTCTTCAGCACGTGTCGTTTTTTTTAACAATGGGACTTTGCGGGGGCTTCTTGCCGATAGCTTGGCTTCACATAGGCGTCTTCTAATTGTTACAGCACTCAAAGGTAACTTTAGACTTTCTTTGATCAAGCTGGAGCTGATCATTGGCTGAGTCTTTGCCATTTTGGCTATTCTTCGATCCATTCGAATGGTAGTTTTCCATTTTCTTCCACGTCTTTCTGGTTTTAGTTGCCATTTTAAAGCATTTGATATCATTTTAGCTGAGCAGCCTATCATTTTCTGCACTTCTTTATGTTTTCCCCTCTCAAATCAACTTTTTAATCAAAGTACACTGTTCTTCTGAACAATGTCTGGAATGACCCATTTTCAGAGAGAAATGCACAGTACAACATTTGCTGTCTTCATCCTGAACTCCACGCTGCTACTATTTTGAACACGCCCTTTTCAATTAATGATTCAGTTACACAGAATCAGCAGCATGCATGTCATGACTGTTAAGTCTGTTGGTTTTCTATTCTTCTCTTCTCTTCTACTCTTCTACTCTTCTACACCTACTAGTAAAATATTTGCCATGTAGAAATATAAATTCTAAAACAGTGATTGATCTGGTTAGTGATGTTGGACTGCTATTATTCTGAACACAACTGTACATCCTGCCTCATTTTCAGCAAGGG
This sequence comes from Tor tambroides, assembly GCA_021397915.2. NCBI lineage: Eukaryota > Metazoa > Chordata > Actinopteri > Cypriniformes > Cyprinidae > Tor > Tor tambroides. The sequence continues at coordinate 32,375 of JAFVLL020005055.1, read as the reverse complement.
CAAGTGTTTGGAAAAATATTATATTAATTATTGATCTTTTGTTATTATGGGAAGTGGTGATGTGCCCTAATAGTGAATCCGTATTTGGAAAGGCACGGAAAATGAACAACGCATTGTATGGAGCCTCTAAAGGGACATGGTTAACCGTTTGTTATTACAGTACATAAAATTTCACTAACCACATAGACAGTATTTCTTTTCCGTAATGAAATTTCGGGCACATCCCTAATGAGAAGTGTAAAATATTTTTGATTTATTAGGAAGTTAATTGTTAACAGAAAACTCTGATTTCTTGAGTCAGGACTACCCATACTATAGACTGTTGTGTTTTTGTCCATAAAAAAATTAGTGTGTTTGATGTCCAGTGTGCACAAAAAATTTGATGAAAAATCGTGAATCATGATTAAAAATCTAAAAATTGTGAATCGATTTTTAATCGAACCGTGACCCCGAGAGTCGATATGAATCGAATTGTGAGGTACCAAAAAATTCCCACCCCTAGCAGCTTGTTTTATGCCAATTAAAATGATTTTGCACTATAATAAATCAAGCTTTTAGTGGATTTTATTTAGAATTAACATATCGAGGCATATAGAGGCAAGAAATGCAGAGGAAGTAGGTTGGTGTGAAGGCAGTCATATACATGATAATTATTACTGTAAACTTTAATTAAAGGAAAAAAAACCACAGGCACTTTCATCTGAAAGTCCCATATTAGGTCTCATTCTTGAACAAGAGATACCTTAAGAGATGATTCAACAGTGATCCGTTTCAGCTGATATGTTTAGACAGGAATATGTCCAGAATAAAAAGATACATTAGATCACTCTATCTGCTTTAAATTACTGGGGTCTCTGGGTACAGAACTGATTGTGCAAGAATAAATGCATGAGAATGAATAAAGTAATAATCCACTTGGGTCCATCAGTGATTGTACCACAGCATTTAGAGTGAGAGGAAGCTGTTAAATGAATCTAAATAAATACTCTATCATTTGAAACTTTAAATGCAATATACATTTTAATATTCAAATAAATGCATCCTGCACTGATAAGTTCTCCTGTTTGTTGAGTTCAGTGTAATGCAGAGTCCATTGAATACTAATGTGGGTTCAAATGCTCTGAAATTATTAAATGTTGCCCTTGTCATGTTTTCCCAAACAATTCAACACACCGTAATGACTACAGTATGTGGCTTGTCACAGAAAGCCCATATCTCAGCTTAGTGCCAACAACAAGAGCATCCTATAAATATAATTAAGGCAGCCGAATAGGGCACAAATTGAACTGCAAGGACCAGTGGAACAAACCGAGATAAAGTCTTCAGAAATTTTCCAGGTCATTAAACGACTTCCTAACCTTCAAAATTAATGAGACTAGCAGAATGAAACAAAGCCGTGTTCAAGCCTCAGATAGGTAATTATATATTAATATCTATATCACCGCTCCTCCTCAAATGTAAACATGTAATTGCAGATTAGTAATATCTCTGGCTTGCTTGCTTTCAGCTTAGACTTTTCCAATGTCATTACACAACTCTTTCCAACCTGAGTAATTACAACAGAAGGTGCTGAACTCTGCTGTTGACTGAATTGACAATAAAACTGTTCCAGGGGAAAAAGTAAAAATAGTTCATTATAGGTATAATAGAAGATAGAACTATATAAGAGATAGTTCACCCAAAAATGAAAATTCTGTCATTAATTACTACTGTCATTAAGTAATCTCGTGAATGGCAGCGGACTGACCCAGAAAAGAAGAAATCTTTGAATAAAGTTGTTATTTTTGTTTTCTTTACACACAAAAAGTATTCTCGTAGCTTCATAACATTACGGTTGAACCACTGATGTCACATGGACTATTTTAATGATGTCCTTACTACCTTTCTGGGTCTTGAATGTGGTAGTATCATTGCTGTCTTTGCAGGGTCAGAAAGCTCTCAGATTTCATCAAAAATATCTTAATTTGTGTTGCGAAGATGAATGAAGGTCTTACGGGTCTGAAACAACATGAGGGTGAGTAATTAATGACAGAATTTTCATTTTTGGGTGATCTATTCATTTAATGACTCTTTCTGTAGGTTACATTGAAACATCAGTACAGTAGGTGGCAACAACAAGTGAGTCACTGAAACTTTTCCTGTATTTGTTCAAAACATTTATTCATTCAGGATTTGTTCCAAACACTAATTTATTCAGAAACAATTGTCTTTATTGCTATGCTCAAGTTCACTTTTTTATGCCCTTTTCTCACTAACTTCCCTCCATCTTGTTTCACAAGTGCCCAGTACTATAACAATAATAATAATAATAATAATAATAATTTTTACATTTTACAATGGCGTCTCATTTGTTAAAATTATGCATTAACTAATGTAAACCAACAATGACCATTATGTTTTTACAGGATTTAACTTTTGCTAATGTCAGTTAAACAAAAAATCATGTTCATTTTAGCTTGCAGTGCATTAGCGTTAAAAGATACAACTTTTGATCTTAAAATACCCTAAAATACAGACTTCCGGCGAGTGCCTTGTGGCGAGTAGACGTGGTTGGAAGTCGCTCCGTGAACATTCATTTGTTTTCTCTCAGTAGTTTTATTTATTTTCGTTATATATATATATATATATATATATATATATATATATATACACCAATCGACTTGATTGTACAATTTTAAAGAAGAATGCCAAAACCAGGAAAGTCAGGGCGAAACATTGTAGAAATGCTGACAAGGGGAATGAACAGGCAGCTAATGCTAAAGCTAACGCTCCAGTCCACGCTGAGGAGGAGATAACACCAGCTTCCTTAAAGGACTTAATTTCATCCACCATTCGCTCTGAAATTTCTTCACTACGATCCAAGTTGTTATCTAAACTTTGTTCTGCTGTGTTCACGCTACAAACAACGCTGTCTTCACAAGCCCAAAAGATCGGCGATATTGAAACAGTGCTAACCGATTCTGATGGCTGTCTGACAGCAGTGGAGAAGCGGTGCAATACATTACAAGCAGAGAACACTGACCTCAAACTTAAGCTGGATGACCTGGAGAACCGTTCACGGAGACAAAACGTAAGGGTCATCGGGATACTAGAAGGCTCGGAGGGCCATGAAAAATCCGGTGACTTTTATGTCCTCAGTGTTCACTGAGCTCTTCAGAGAAGGTGCTTTTGAGAGACTCCCTGAAATCGATCGAGCCCACCGTGTCAGGCAAAAATCCCAACGCAACGCATTCCCTAGGCATATGCTAATTTGACTCCACCGATATCAAACAAAAGAACTCATTTTGAAATTGAGCCGCAAGCGGGGACATTTGGAGTTTAATGGAGCGGTTGTTCGTATTTTTCCGGACATGTCCGCAGAGGTGGTGAGAAAGCTTCACTTCGCAACGCCGGCATTACCTACGGAATGCTGCACCCGGCCAGACTCCGCGTCGATTTCCAGGGACAGCGACATATGTTCCAAACTCCACAGGCTGCGGCGGATTTCGTCAGTTCTGTCATTAAGACTGCAACAAGCCAGGTTTGACAGATATAATCTAAAGACAGAAAGGGGCTGCCATCTTTTTGTTTTGTAAAATTGAATAAGAGTTCCTTGAAGTAGATCTAGGCTATGAAAAAGTAGGCAACCCATACTTGATGTTGACCATTTCTCAAGTTTCTTGAACTTGTCCACGCTTCATAACAGCCAAGTTCAAACTTAAATTTGATGTTATGCATCGTATATTGCTGAGATAATGTATTCTATATTGTATTCCTGTTCACGGAGTACTGCCAAAAGGGCAGCTAAAGTTGCTAGAACTAGTTAACTTCTTTTCTCTGTACCTGACTGCCTTTTTTTGTCAGTCAGACTTGTTAGTGTTATTAATGTTAAGTCCTGTGTCAGTTCCGGACACAAGTAGAGAATAGACGTTGTTTATTTTTTAAATTTACTTTGTGCACCATCAGCTATTTCTTACTTGATCGCTCTTTTTTTGTCATACCCTCCGCCTGAAACCATTTTTCTCATTTCTAACATCAGTATGCCTATGCTCCATAGAAATGCATAGAAACTTGCCCCCGGAGAGACAGGGCAGGGTTAAATTAGTTAGTTGGAATGTAAAAGGGTTAAATATTCGAGTAAAAAGTGTAAAGGTTTTTTTCCAATCTGATGATGCTAAAGGCTAATATATGTTTTCTGCAGGAAACTCATCTTAAGAACTCTTGTCATAAAAGTTTGATGAGATCCTGGGTAGGACAGGTGTTCCATTCGGGATTTAATTGTAAAGCTAGAGGCACAGCTATTTTAATCAATAAGAATAGTCCGTTTAATCCTTCTGAAGTTGTCTCGGATCCCAACGGTAGATATGTGATTGTCTCAGGCGCTCTTTATGATAATCAAGTGGTTTTAGTTAGTGTTTATGCGCCTAACTGGGACAACCCAGACTTCTGTACTAAGCTTTTTTCTAAACTCCCAGATTTAAACTCCTACCAATTAATCTTAGGAGGCGATTTAAATTGTGTCTTGAATACTGTTCTAGACAGGTCATCTCTTAAACAAGCTATTTTATCTCAGTCTTCTAAAACAATTAATTCCTTTTTGGAAGGATACGGAATGACTGACGTATGGCGGTTTTTGAATCCCTCCTCTAAAACTTTTTCTTTTTTTTCCCCTGTTCACCACACTTATTCACGTATTGATTATTTTATCATTGACAACAAACTTATTCCCCAAGTAAAATCCTCTCTTTATGACAATATAATTATTTCTGATCACGCTCCAGTAATCCTTGAATTGGCCCTCTCTGGATATGAAAGGATCTCTCATGTTTGGAGTATGAATGCCTTACTTTTATCAGATGGCTATTTTGTTGAGTTCATTTCTGAAAAAATTTCCACTTTTTTTGGGGCAAACACTACCAAAGGGATTTCTGCTCCTATTCTCTGGGAAACACTCAAAGTTTATTTGCGTGGAGAAATAATTTCTTGTTCTGCTTATATTAAAAAATTGCACAATAAAAAGCTTTGTGATCTTTCTGGACAGATTGGCAAAATAGATCAGAAATACGCAAAGCGTCCAACTCCATCTCTGAATAATGAAAGGGCCTTTTTACAGTCTGAATATAATCTTCTCTCCACTAAACAAGCGGAGCAGCTTTTACTCAAGTCACGACACCATTTCTATGAATTTGGTGATAAACCTGGCAAAGCTCTTGCACTGCAACTTAGACTTCAAACTGGAAAGAGTTTTATTGCTCAAATTCAAACCCCAGTTGGAAATATTGTTTCAGACCCTCAAGAAACTAATAATCAGTTTAAATTATTTTATACTTTTTTATATCAGTCTAATCCCCTTGAAGATTCTAATCTTATAAATTATTTTTTTGAAAATCTCGATATCCCTCAAATTAGCAATGAGTCAAAAGCCAAATTAGATGATCCTATTAGTTTAGCTGAAATCCTGCAGGCTATTTCACAGATGCAAAGTGGAAAATCCTCAGGCCCAGACGGGTTTCCAACTGAGTTTTTTAAAAAGTTTTCTCTTCAGCTTTCTCCATTGCTTCTTTCGGTTTTTGAAGAATCCCTAAATAATGGTAGTTTACCCTTTTCCATGCGTCAAGCATCAATCTCACTGATCTTGAAACCCAATAAAAACCCACTTGATTGTGGGTCTTATCGTCCAATATCCCTCCTAATGTTGACGTGAAAATTCTGGTTAAAATACCCAGTCAACAATTTGATCTCACAATGATGTCACCATGAGCTCACTTGATTCTCATGGTGTGGTCACAAACGTGTGCATCACAGTGAGCTAAAAATGTAACCACACAGCGCACTCACTGTGTGCTCATTACTATGTTCACAATGTGAGGTCACAGCACACTCACTGTGGGCTCATACTATGGTCAGTTTGAGGTCACAGCGCACTCACTGTGTGCTCATACTATGTTCACAATGTGAGGTCACAGCACACTCACTGTGGGCTCATACTATGGTCAGTTTGAGGTCACAGCGCACTCCCTGTGTGCTCATACTATGTTCACAATATGAGGTCACAGCACACTCACTGTGGGCTCATACTGTGGTCAGTGTGAGGTCACAACACACTCACTGTGTGCTCATACTATGTTCACAATGTGAGGTCACAGCACACTCACTGTGCGCTCATACTGTGATCACTGTGAGGTCACTGCACACTCACTGTGCGCTCATACTGTGGTCAATGTGAGGTCACAGCGCACTCACTGTGCGCTCATACTGTGGTCAATGTGAGGTCACAGCACACTCACTGTGTGTTCATATTGTAAGCTCAACATGTGAGACCACTGTCATATCATTGTGTTAAACTCATTTTGTTAGTTTAGTGTGAGTTAACTGTGATCTAAAAGTTCTCTAATGTTGGTCAGTAATATCACAAACATGTAGAATTTCTTCTATTTCCTTCAAAGTATTTCTACAATTCAGTTTCCTTGTTTATTTTGATTTATTTTAAGTTTGGTGTTGGCATTTGACACAAACATTTCAATTTGACAGATACATTCTGCTTCTGGTGTTGTTTTGGTGACTCCTTTTTTATTCTTAATTTCTTTGTCCCCTTGGAAAGACTTGACGCATCCTGAAACACAGAACAATATGTCATTGCAATCAGTTGCTAACAACCTAACAGGTGAAAATAACTATTAGTTAAACAAAATATGAAACAAATCATGCATCCATGCTTCCACAAAACATGCTTGTATAGTTACTGAAATATGATCACGAGTAAGTGACGTAGTCTAGTAATGATCCGATATGGGAAATATAACAAATCATAAATACTGATATGCAACCAAAAGCCAGGGACACACTTAACGACTAGCTGAAACATTGTAAGACTGAACTGAACACACTTATGATTTTAAATGCTGACTGAAAATACAGACTGAAGGTAACTGGCTCTGAAGCATTTGGGTGTGATCAGTTGTAAGTATCAAATTACATTCATAATCAGTCTTACAGTTGTGTAGTGTGTTCCTGGCTTAACTAATTCTACATCTCAGCTGGCAAGATGGCTGGTTCATGTGTACCTGGCTAATTTGCTAACATGGGGCCAGGCCACAGTGCATATTGGCATTATAATATCATATCACCGTATGTGAATAGCAATTAAAGAAACCACTCACCATTTCTCCAGTGTAACAATTCCACGGTCAACAGTCCCTATAACACAAATGTACATCATAATAGTGATGTTTTCTTCTATCTCTTCTTTTTCTGTTTTATGGTGGGTAGCACCAGCGTTAAGGTGCATTATCGCCACCTTGAGTGTTGGAGTGTGGACCAAAGTTTACCCATTTCATAAAAAAATCCCTACATTCTCTTTATCAGTTCTGTACTTTTGAGATAAAGAAATAAGCTCTCTAATCCATAAGTGATTATACTTTTTTTTAGCTTTATTCCTTCCACTCCCACCTTTCTAAGTTCCTTCTTCATTGTTTCTCTTTCATTAAAATACTTTTGACAAACACATACATGTTCCACTGACTCCTCTTGTGGCAAACATAGAAATTAGGATTATAATTTGTGTACCCCCACCCCTTAAAAAAAGTAGAGAAGCATGTCAGGTTTTGTTTTATTTACTGTTATTTTATTTACAACTATTCATTTATTTTGATTCAAGGGCATTGTGAAAGACAGCACTATCAGGCGCAAGTGGGGCAGCTAGAAAAATTTTCGGGGTCCTGAACATTCTGTGGTGAGCAAGAAAGAGAGATGTGCCATGTTTGTGCTCCGTTTTGTTTTCGCTTGTTATGTTTATTAAAGATTAACCTTATCTTCATTTCATTACGCTTGTCTATGGTCTCTTATTTCAAGTGTACAACACTCTACTCTACACTGCTCACATAATCCTGTTGGATGTTTATTTATTTATTTTAAAGTTTTATTCAGCATTTGACCAACCCTTAATCTTGATAAAATATTTTCCTCTTTGGTGCTTCTTTTTGATATGCTCACTACTCCTACTTCTCGCTTTATTTTATAAAGATGACATCCTGTGTTTCCCGTATCCCATTTTTGTTGCCACTCCTTAACGATGCTTTAATTATTGCTTTTGCTTCAAATTAGATGTTCGATTTCTGAACAAATTGTTCTTTGAGCCTGTTCATAGGAAGTAACCGAACTGAATCGAACTTTAGTTCCGGGCTGATGACGCAAGACGTACAGCCAAAGTTTGCTGACTGTCGAAGTGTCGAAGTTTGCCGAGGATTATACCGTTGATGTTCATGAAGGAGTTTACGATACTTTGCAAGCCTGAGGCACATACTGGAAATATGCTTATATAGCTTACTAATCTTATTAAATAACATTTTATTAAAACCTGCAAAATCCTTTCTGTAGAGAGATGTAAATTGTATTATAGTTTATTGTATATGCAGATTATATTTTAAGTTGTTACACAATCAAGGAGTTTATAAGGTTTATCTCTCTATATACTTTAGACATGTAGAACATATCTGCATTTCTGCATCAATGTATGTAATGTGTGCTGTAGGTGCGAAACTTTTAGTAATCTTATCCAAGATGTAGATGATCTTATCCCCAGTGACCGATATTTGAACTGCCTCCTCTCAACCTGCTCAAAATTTTAAACTCACAATGAGCTCACATATTACTCACACGGTGAGGATCACAGTATGAGGACCATTTGAACTCACAATGAGCTCACACACTACTCACATGGTGAGGATCGTGTGATGTCACTGTGATCATCGCATGATCTCACGTGTTGACTGGGTAATGTGTTAGTAAATGTTCAGTTTAACTCTAAGATGAAAAAAGCTGTAGAAGCTTGCACATTGTTCATGTTAATTAATGTAGTTAACTAATGTTAATAAATGAAACCTCATTGTAACGTGTTACCAAATTGTTCTTATTGTACTTAGATTCTCAATGGCTATAACAAACCTATACTCTTATTAGACATGCACACTTAAAAACATACATTATCTGCTATTTATTGAAGTATTTATCGATGTGCAACTTATGCACAAATTTTGTAAATTACTATGTTGTACACAGAGTGTTTTTTTTTTTAGCAATCACATGTCATTTATTTTTAACTTTCAGAGCTCTCTCTCTGTGGCCAGTCATGGCAAAGGCCTCAGATACCGCTGTCCTTTTCATTCAGGGTTCTGATGAGTAAATAGGCAATTACTCCTTATCTTGCACTCTCAGGGGCTGAGATGGAATACCAGGATTGTACTCACCACAACTACACTGCGGCTTCGCTTTGACTCATTGCCAAAGAACAAAGTAAAAGTCCAGATAACATCATCTTGACCTAATTCATCCACATTCCAGGAACAGGCATTTTGTGATTTCAACATCTGTGCGGTTTACGAAGCATACAATCGCCTGTGGCGCGAATCCATAACAGATTGCACTACTCCAAAGACAGGACAATGACCCAGAGGTGTCGAAACAGACACACTTTTCTTTTCCCACAATGCCCATTAAGATACGGCAGGATCAGTAAATTGCTTGGCAGCTGACGCTGAGCTTGCGATTTCCTTCCTGTCCTTTATTAAAAAAAACCCAAGCACTCAGCTCAGGTGCCAGAATAATCAGTCTTCATTTCTTTCAAGACCTCGAGCTGAAGTGACACACACAAGACCCTCACAATACAGTCTGACAGACTGGGGTGAGTGTGCAGGGTGCGCGGTAGCAGTCGAAGATAAATCAAACCTCAAGCATTAAAACCAACCATAGTTCACGATCAGCCTTCCTCTCTTTGAACATAAACGAGATGCTGACAGTCCTCAGTATTTTAGCAGAGACAGAGCAAATGAAAGATGTAGCATTTGGACCAATCAGACACACAACTATTTGTTATATTTAACAAATAATCTCTTATGCCCCCTCACCTAACCAAAGGGCCAACTATGAGGGTCTGTGGACCCTTCCCCCGAAATGCATCTAACACCTAAAAAAGGCAGAACAGGCCTCTGGTTCCATGGCAACCCATCTGATAACACTAGTTTATTGCTCAAAGGAATGCGGGCAGAGCAACTCACTTCATTTCCCCTTAGGAAAGAGACATTATGCCATAAAAATGGACTCTTCTCTAATTAATTCATAGGAAAACCTTCCTTTGAATGAACACACATATCTTCAGGTCATTGTGTATATTATTACTGTTCTTGTATATGTTTTTGTGTATTGTATACTGTTTTATGCATGCTTATGATAGATCACTAGTTAATATCACTTCAACTATACCATGTTTGGTCTCTATCAATTCGTCTTCGGATGATCTAATTGAGAGTGTATATTATATTTTGATACCTATGCAACATATTAGTGTTCTAAGAATCTTCACTAGTTTGTATCTCAACTTCTGATCCAGTTACATATGCAAATTACCATGCTTGAGACAAAGAGTCGTAAACTTTCCCTCCAAAAGTTGGAGCTCTTTGACACCCGAAAGGAGTGATCTCTATAGCAGATAAAGGTCTCACATCAGTGACGCCACCCAGTCTGCGGATCTGTTACATTCTGAGAGGATGAGAATGTGAGCTAGAACACTTCTGGACCCTTAAATTTTGCGCCAGGCCTTGCGGCCTTGACTTTCCATTTAACCAAAGATTTTTGGATCTCAGCAGATCTCTTTCCTAGCCTTTTTTCACTTTCTACCTGGGAAGAAACTCCCAGTCACCATCGAGTCAGGACATCTTTGGAATTTATCACTCTTCAACCCGGAAGAACAGGATCGCGAGTCCAAAAACCTTGAAACCATCAAGACTTTCATCCGAGACTGCATCTCGTCGACGACAAAGGCAATGCAAGTATCATACATTTAACTAAACAAAACAGAGGTTTAGTATAAGCAATAGACCCCATTATAAACGGCGCTGATGGTTCTACTCAGGTGGTTAACTGACTCTTTTCATAATTGCATTCTCTGGTTTACTGATGGTTTCATCCATCAACTCTCATTTGCCCTTTCCCCAATGTATGAGTGTGTGTTTGTTTGTTTGTTAGACTAGTTTATGTTAGTGTTTAGTTAATACAACTCTTGTGCACAAATTACATGAGTTTCTGATTCTGCCTTGCATATTAATGTCCCTTTACGATTTCTGATCCTTACTACATGCTCTAATGCATTAATACTTAGGAAAGTATTTTCTGTGGCCACAAAAATATCCTTTCTTAGAGTTGATATGAACTTACACGGAATGTTCGCTGGACGAACAGATTAGATGATGGCAATTTAATTCTGCTACAGTTATTACTGTCAGCCGATATAAATAATTGTAATTAATCATAATTAATTGTAATTATTATATACAATTCCCTTTTGATTATAATTGCTACAAAGATAATATTTTACAGCTACTAATGTTGGACAAATAACCATGTGCTATAGACAACATGTGCGATGGGGTCAACGGAAGTTAAAAGGGTGAAAATAGGCACACAAATGCATCATACACATGATTTGATTCACTCTCAAACCCTTAACAAAATGATGGAAAAAATATTGTACTCTGATGTTTGTGCATTTACCCATTCAAGCAATTAGTGGCAGGCCGGCTAAGGTTACTTGGGTTACAACGGTTGTTCAAAAAATCTTTTTATGTGTGAAATAGACTACTGGAGAATTTATCGCACAACCGTCTATTGATTGTAGACCTGTACATCTTGCTCACATTATTTTGTGCCTCCAGGGACGTGACACGCAAAACGAGATCTCAAGATGAATTTTCTGCCAAGCCTTATCTGATGAATTTCCCTTTCGGTGATGTGTTTTGCTATTCCACTTTCAAATATAAAAGTAAAGTCATAAATTATGTGTCAGAGTTGCATACAAGAAGGTGTCAGATCCAACTTTAAGTCCTTTGCTTCATCTGTCAAGGAAAACCAAAACCTCGACCCTAGGGCTGGATGATAAACAATATTGTATCAAGATTGCGATAAAATTTGTGTCCATAACAATGATAAGCTCCACACATTTTTACTCGATATGGATTAATGTAACAGTCTAACACACATATAATAAACACAACAACAGTCAATCAGTGCATGCTGCTAGTATGCATATTTTCCATATCTCTGTGTGAATGAGCGGTGTAGTTTTGTTTACTACACAAATTCAAACATATGTACATGACGCTTGTGGTGTTTTTGGCATCTACCGTCTCATTATTTCAGGACAATGCACATAAACTTCATCTCCTGAGCTGTTCTGAGAGTCGCTTCACAAGCTTTTCAAGCATTTAATTTGAGAAAAGCTTCCATTACTGAAAATCTCCACAACAAACCATCAAAATAAAAGCTTGGTTTAACTTGAAGAAATTATGCCAATACACTATTGCATACTAAAATCAGACATCGCATTAACCGAAAATTTTCCGTCATTTTCCGATTTTTTTTTTAGCAGTGCCGGAAAAATCTGAAGGCTGTCTGTCACTTTGACAGATTATACTGAGGGTGATCTATTGTAATTTGTTACCTTAATTCCCACCCTAGTCCAGTTGGTGGCGAGTGCGCTCCAGTGTGGCAGCAAAGCGCAGGATCACCATCTTCCAGAACAAAAATAAAACTTTCATGAATCTTTTGCTATGAGTTTGATTATGCACATGCGAGTACCAACTAGTAGTAAAGCAAAAGAGATGATCAGTTCATGTGCACTTTGCACTGCCACATCCCTTGATCTGAGATGTCTACAGCGATCTATCACACCACATTAAAGAGCTCTAAAACAGTGTTTAGCCTATTGCTTGAATTTCCTAATAAAATGGACGGAATTTGAAATCTGAGACTTTGTTTCAAATCAAAAGTAACAACGCACAAAGCTTAGCCTACTGTGATTTATTGGATGGGAGGCGCACTATATGTACTTTTCATTCATCAACTGAAATCAGCATCGATTGGGATTTAGGCCGTGTGTCCACCAAAGCGTTTTTTCCCCGAGGCTGGCATATTTTTTCTGTTGTTCTCAATGGGAGCACCGCGTTTTTTAAAACGTCATTTTCGCACTGAGCACTGAGCGTTCGGGCGTTTTTTCCTCTGCGCCGAGAGTTGAAGAATGTTCAACTTCGGGTAAAATGCTGCGATCATCACTGTCACTTTCTAGTCAGCTAACCAATCACAGTGCAGGAGGGGCGGGACTAATACCGAGCAACCGTCACTACTGTGAGTGAACAGCAATGGAGAAATGGATATTTCATATCATAGCAACCACCTCGAAAAAAAAACGCGCTCTCAAGTGCTCACAGCTGAGAGTTTTCAGCAGAGTGCCTGGTGTTTTCAGCTGGCTAAAAACACTTTGGTGGACACACGGCCTTAAGAATTGATATTGGTTCATAAAAATGAGATTCTATTAAAATCGAGACATCAGTTTTTTTTTTACCCAGCCCTAGCATATTTTGTTGTTTTTAGTGGCCTCTGCTGTCACTGCGTGGTGTGGTGTTGAACATGAAAAGTGATGCAGTCTCTGTTCATCTGTTCATAAATAAATAAATGCATATTTATATGCTCGTCCTGTAGGTTCATTATTAAAAATAAAAATGTGAACAAAAATAAAAGCAATTAAATGTGTTATTATAATTAAAATATAAAAATTAAAATGAAAGGTAATAATAGGTTATGACGGAATTTTTACGACCCTGTCCGTCAAAATGATGACAATGTTAACGTCTAAGGCAACCTCTGACTAAAACGTACTCAAAGTATAATAATAAGAAAAATAAATTTAAGGAATATCATACAACCAATATATTTTTCATACATTTATACAGTTATGTTGTGCAGCATTTAATCTGACAAAAAAAGCAATGTTTGTTGTAAATTAATTGTATATTTTCATTTGATTTCATTTTAAAAGACTTAAGAAAGTTGTATTAATTCATTTTGTTAGACACCATTTTTGATTATAAATTTGTATTAAGTCATAAAACACAGAATCCAGAAAAAAATAAATAAAAATTAACAAAATAAAAATTAAAAAAATAAAATAAAACGGATTTCATGGGTTCCTAAATTAAAAGTCAGCTTACTCAGTGGAGTTTAACTGTGGACAAACAAGTTATTCATTCTCAAGGTCTAACAAATGTTGAAAGCATTTCCTTCCCCATTAATTGTAAATGAATATCATGATAAACATAAATATTGTATGGGGGAACAAAATATAACATATTTGGCCTTATCGCCATGTCATCTTTTTTCATAAATGCCTCCAAGAATGTGAGAAAGCAGCCCTTTTTAACAAATGTAACCCACATTGGGGCTCCTCCAGGATGTTTGAGGACCTTGACTGTGTTGTCTTAAGGGCATGGTTGCCGTGGGAAACCTAGGGGCAAGCAACCCCCAGGGCAGAAGAGCAAGTCCCTCCACGCAGCCACCGGCTGATGGATGGCAGAGTCATTACAGTTCAATTAGGCTTCATTTGATTCTTCCACCAGCAAAACCACAGCTATCATTACACAGTCAATTGCACAGATGATGGCAGTAATATGAAATAAGTGCCAATGAAGGAGATGAGCCCAGTGTGTACTGGTCCCCTGGAAGCGCCTCTGAGTGAGGTGCCTCTGCCAAAACCTATTCCTTTTTTTATTCTCTTCTTTTATCCATCTGTGTTTGCCGCCGTTCGCAAAACAGCACGTTGTGTAATGTGTGCCTGTGTTTAACGCTCTGTGCCACATGCAAATAGAAAAATGGAGACCAAAGTCATTTGATGCCTTTCAGTGTGAATGTGAATGAATATGAAAGAGCCATGCAGCTTTTACATGAAGAAGAGTTGTAATGGGTTTTAAAAGAATTTTAAAAGAACTCCACATACAGTATATTTATTTCACACTAAGTATAGTTCAAATCTATTAACATACTTACTGACATATCACTTGAGACTTACATAAATATAAAATATAAAATCATATAAAAATGATAATTCAGCTTTATTTGGAATACTGCTTGTGCACAATGCACATTTCTTAATATTAAGCCTAAAATATGTTTTAATGTCACTACTGATGAGGATTGTATGATCATTGAATAACATCGGTCTTTAAATGCAAGATATTTAAAGTGTACCTGAAGTATACTTGCAATAGTTCCACTTAAGCACAATCAAATTTACTTCAGTATATATTTTGTTGGACTTCACCACTACTTCTGCACAATTAAAGTGCATTAAGTACAAAATTAGTTGTTCCAATTTAGCATATTTTAAGTACATTTTCAGCAGCTATTTCTCTAGTCTTCAGTGTCACATGATCCCTCAAAAATCATTCTAAAATGCATTCTAAAAATCTTATTATTATTGATGTTGACAACAGACATGATGCTTAATATTTTTGTGAGAAAAAAAAAAAAAAAAACTTTTTCCAAGACCATTTTCCAAGATTTAAGCCACATATATGGGACATGATAAATACATGAAAAATAGAAATAAAAAATACAAAAGTAATTGTTGCTTGTTGCATAATAATCAGATATTGATGTCACAGAGAAATGGCATAAAATGCTTTCCAGCTATACTATTCAAATAAAATAACCCTGAACAATATGTTTGCTTTATGACAATATTTTAGGTAATATGCATGAATTTGTCAACTGACTTAGCAAAAGGCCTTTCATCAATATTGAAACAAAGGAGGTGCCAACAAAGATTAAAACCTCTGCAAGGTATAAATATAGCTTTGTTTAATAATGCAGCAAATGAATAATTCAAGAGAACCAAATATGATGAAAACCAAGGGTGCATGTTCAAAAACAATGATCAAGTATATAAACAGATGATATTCTGAGGAATCATTTCTGCTTTTGTGGTTGTTCAGTTATTCAGTTATTTTTACAATGATAAAGCTAAAGATTCACACACTGTATGACAAATGTTCTAATATTCCAGAACTAACATTTTTCTTTCAGGTTATTGACTTTGTGCCCAAAAATATGGATAAAGACACTATCTTTTAATACTGATTGTGTGTGAGTTTTATAACATACATCTAGAATAACCTGGAATGAATGAATTGGTTACCATAGCAATTGGCATCTTTGTTGAGCTAATCCATGCCCTCTGCTGCAAAGCTTTGGTTTGTATATTCAAAGCATGTACTATAAATAGTCATTAACACATCCGGGAGAGTTGTATTTTTGGGAAATCTGAACACATCTTTTCACTCGAGGAGAAATGTCACCAAACTTAATGACTATTTAAGCAGAGATGTACGGTAACGACCCGCTGCACATACAGTGGTGGCCAAAATTATTAGAACACTAGTATTTTCACCAGCTAAAAAATAGTTTTAAGTCAGTTATTCCTATCTTTTGCTGTAATGTCAGTAGGAAGTATCAGTTTACATTTCAAAACATTAATTTTGCAATATTACAATAATAACTGTAATAATCCAGTGAGATTTTTGTTTGCACAACAGCTAGTGCTCCACACAGAGATCTGATCTCATCATCATCCAGTCCATCTGGAATGACATGAAGAAACAGAACAAACGGAGACAGACTAAATCCAGAAGAACCGTGGCAAAGTCTTCAAGATGCTTCAAGAAACCTACCTGCCAAGCTGTGAAAAGTTTTAGGCACTTGTGTAAAAATGCTGTAAAATGAGGATGCTGTAATAATGTCATAAATAGATTTTCTTTATCAATGAACTTCTATAAACTAAATTAAATCAACATTTGGTGTGACCATCCATTGTGTTTAAAGCAGCTTTTGCCCTAGGTGCACTTGCGCATAGTTTTTCAGGTAGCTTTGCCGGTAGGATTCTTGAAGCATCTTGGAGATGTTGCCACAGTTCTTCTGGATTTAGTCTGTCTCAGTTTGTTCTGTTTCTTCATGTCATTCCAGACAGACTGGACGATGATGAGATCAGATCTCTGTGTGGAGCACTGGCTTTTGTCAGACTCCTTGTGCAAAAGTAAAAATCTCACTGAATTATTACAATTAATTGCAAAATGAATGCTTGGGAATGTAAACTGATATTTCCTACTGACACATTACAGTAAAAGATAGAAATAACTGACTTAAAACCATTTTTTAGCTGGTGAAAATACTAATGTTTTAATAATTTTAGCCACCACTGAAGAAGGCTTAGCTGCTTGAGTACAGACTGCCATACATGAAGCTAAGGCATGTTGATAAGCAGGAAAAATAGCCCTTAGATCACCATCTCAGACAGGTGCTTGGTTAACCACAAATCTCTTTAGAAGTCTCAAGTGCTTTGTCTTTATCCATGCTATTCCACAGTCCTGATAACGCTTTCCACAGGGTGATCCCAAGGACGTCAGCTTTACAGTAAAAGTCGATACTCACAGGAAGCTCAACTTGATATAAAACTGAACTGTATTACTGTCAATATTAAATTGAAATCAAAACAGGCAACTCTGATAAATCTGTTTGTTTGTTGTTCAAATAAACATCTCATTACAGCCTCATTGGCAATTGTAAAGGTTTATTTACTGAATTCATAATGTCCAGATGTACATTCATACAACATGCTGAGTTAGCGCTGTTGTCACTCTGCCCAGCATTTGCTGATCGTATCAGGGGAGCATTGACAGTACTGATGTTTACAAGGCTATAAACATGTGATGAGAACTGCACTTGTACTGCAGCCTGGGATTTTTTGATGTCAAAAGTCATGAAATGTTTGACAGGTTGCTTCAAAGCTTATGCCTAAAGCTTGCTACCAGCAAGCCTGAGGCCACATTGGCACACAAAAAAAATCTCTTCATTAGAGAAGTACATATGGATTCCAAAATGTTTCTAAACTTTTGATAAATTTTTGGTAAGTAAAGTAATTGCTAAACAGGTTCATAAATGCTGTGTTACATTCTCACTAATGAGGAGGAAATTAAAAAAGCACCCAAAAGGTCATCATTTCAACAGACCAGCTGGTAAGCTGTGCTATGTGTAAGGGGTAAACTGAATCATTGGGGAATATGTTTATTTGAATATAATATTTGAATATAAAAAGGAAAAAATACTAATGCACAATAGCATTTTAAAGTTGTACACCAAAAAGGATATTTATCATTGTTTAACAATTTATAATAACACTATATTTCATGAATATGCATGCTTTTTTAATATTTTATATCTAGTGTTCAGTTAAATAATTCACAGAATTTTATAGACTTAAAATTCACCAATAAATATATTGTATATACTTAAAGTTTTATATCAGAAAGATTTTTCTTTTCTTTACTTTTTTTTTTGAGAAATATAGTATTAAATTGATCAAGTGACAGTGAACACACTTACTTTGTTACAAAAACATTATACTTCAAATAAATGTTGTTCTTTTACATTAGATTCATCAAAGATTATTACAGTTTACATAAAATATTAAGTGGCACAAGTTTTTAATATTGATAATAATAATAAATGCTTCTCAAGCACCAAGTCAGCATATCAGAATGATTTATGAAGACTGAAGTAATGGCTTCTGAAAATGTATTTTGTCATAAAAATAAATTACATTTTAAAATACATTAAAACAGAGAAACAAAAAATATTTTAATTTGTAAAAATATTTCACAATATTACTATTTTTACTGTATTTTTGATCAAATAATACACACGTATATTTTCCATGTAAGCATTAACCTGATAAAAAGTAAAAAAGTAAAAGAAATATGCATTTCTCGATCACAGTTAACTGCATATGATGAACCATTTCTAAATATATAGTCACGTGATAAAAACAGGCACAGTTCACTATATTAAAGGACATTTTCACATATGAAAATGATACAATAAATGATACAATAAATGATCTGTGGGTTATTTTGAGCTGAAACTTCACAGACACATTCTGGGGATACCTGAGACTTATATTACATCTTGTTATAGGGCCTAACCTAGCTTACCCCACACTCCCCTACTGTATAATCATGTTTCACCTACATACACTGAAAGCCTGTTAGTTCTTTGCAGCTAACATACATCTGTCTGCCATTCTATTTTAAGCCCCATACGAATGTGAACCTGAGCATTGTGTCTACCATTTCCTCTGAAATGATCTCTCATTTCATCACTGTGGAATTTTGTTCAACAAAATCCTTTTCCAGTGAACCCTACTTCACCAAAACAGCTATTAGAGCTTGAACCCAGGTCTCTTTGATATTTCTCTCCTTTAAGCACAGAGAGCACTAAGCAACAACAATCTTGATTTTGCATCAAGAGTCTTTGTTGTGGAATTATGTAGTCGGCTTGTGATGAGTATGAGTTTCGAAAGCCAAATCCTGGCTGATTTAAGAGCTGTGAACTAAGCAATTGCCACTTGCACCAATCAGTTATTTAGCATTAACCCTAATACTAAAAGTAACACATGCCTCAGCCTTTGTTTTATTCAAAACAAAACATCCAGTGTAATCAATAAATTGCAGTGAGTAGGCAGTAGTTGCAAGGCCTCAACATCCCATCTGGTTTTCAACAGGGACACACAGGAACACGCAACTAATGCCAAAGATTATATTAATTACACTTAATATCAAAACAAACAAAACAATTCTCCTGAGTCACCCGAGTAAACAGAAATGATGCTATCCTCATCTTAATATGCCAAGAAACCAAGTCATACAACCTTTAAACATGCTTCAACTAAGCATTAGGATATGATTGGCATCAGAACAAAATTATATTTTGAGGTCAACAGAGGATAGTTTTGCAGTATTTCATCAGCAGAAATAATTATTTAGATTGTGCAGAAGCTTTGACTGGCTACTTGTAGGGGCGTACGATTGAATGATCGACTCGGTCATAGCAGGAGTCTCTGATATCAAACTGTGGGATTACTGAAGAGTTGATTGGTCCCTCAGAGATTTCCCATTGAGATGAAGAAGTGCTAAGAAAGTCCTTGATTCCTTCTCTGTAAACCTACTAATATTGCTAAAGGATGGGGAATAGCCTCGAGCTAGATGATGAGGTTGTGGGAGTGTGAGGGGGTGGTACAAGCAAGCTTCATCCTTTCTCTCTATTCCCACCTTCCTCAGTTTTCACTTCCTTCTCGCGCTAATCTGTGGGTGAGAATTACATCCTGAATTTGCCTGATGACATTTGCGCATCATTTTCCGAGGTATTCAAAAACAATGCAGGACCACAGACACTCACAGGTCATTGTTGGGTTTGTTTATATTATTAACAGTGTTTAGCCTCTTTAATTTGAAGTATGTGACTTCAAATTATATGATTTTAAAGACAGCATGAAATGCAGGAAATGTGTTTCTTCTGCATAATAACTTGCACTGATGAGTACACAATAACACAGGAGAAATTTCTACGTTTATTTATGCTTTGATTTGAACGAAAACAGCGTACCCGTGTGGCGATGTCTTTCATACTTTTCTGGGCCTTGACAGTGTTAGACATTTTTAGTTTTTTGCCCCTGCTGTACCGAAACCATACCGAACCGTGATTTCAAAACCGAGGTATATACCATTACACTATACTTTACACATATATATATATATTTTTTTTTTTTATGGTTGTGAAGTACTTGTTCAAGTACTCAAAGAAGTATGTGATTTCAGATGTGACAAGATGTCACGAATGTCATGAATAAACCAGCTTTTGAACAAATCAGTTGAATTAATGATTCAATTATTCACTCAAGGATAATCACTTGTTTTGTCACTGATTTATTCAGTGTTCTTCACAGTCACTTGTCGCTACCCGCACATTTGCATAATATAACAACATAATATTATTTTTACATAAACATTTAACTGTTATACAACTTTATGTTAGACATTTCCCTTAGAAAACCATTATTATCTTTTTAACAGAGAACACAAATTTTGTGACACAGAAATAAAACACTTCTCTTTCAAGGCATCTATCATGATGGGAAAGTGCTGATACGTTCCTTTACATTCCCCACATTTGCTTTGTCCAATATAGTCCTATATGGTACTGTATAATCATCAGTATGTGTAGTAGGCTAGATTGATAGTAGGTTTAAATCAGGCTCTGGCAGAAGACTTTAATTTTGAAGATTTGAAAATATGAGAAGTGTTTTACAGAAAATTCCCTCTCTAGTGCCTCACTTGCAGTTGCACTCTGAAGTGTAATGAAACCAAACACTTAGCCGCCAAACTACCAGCTGCAAATCCCGACCTAAATCCACTCTACCAGTCTCAGTGTGGCACTGCCTGGCAAATTATCATGCTGGCCGTTAGTTATCCACTGATGGCTGTCAGAATAGTGATGGATGTGTTTTATTTACATTTGAGGGATGAAGAAAAATAGCAGCAGGGTTTTATTTCGGGGCCATGATTGAATGCTCCAGCAACCATAACCTTGTCATTTGCCTATGGTACAGTATGAACGTCTATATTCCCTGCTTTTGATAAATCTGTAAGGGCTTGAACATTGCATCCGGAACATGATGACCCGTTTGATGTAAAATTCAACTCTTTTGGTGTAAATTTACGAGTGCATTCATTATGTGACACTTTAATCAGGTTTTGGCATTCACGCAGGCACTACTGTAAAATGAACAGCATAAAACGTGGTCATATGAAAACATATCCGCATCGTTACCCCTCTGATTTGTAAAATCCTCCATGCATTGGCTAGCAAAAGTGTATGCAAAGCCAGTTCATTAGGCATGATGGGAAGAACAGCTTTATTATAGAACTGAATATAATAAATGGTCTTTGAATGAGGCTACTGGTTGATCATAAGCAGACTGTCAATGCGTATTTAGAGGAAGTTCAGTCCCTTGCTGAAGCTAATTCAGAAGCAGTTTTCTGCAACAATTTGTTTTTCTACATTGAGATGGTTGGACCAATGCCTCACTTCTCAATGAAACAGCCACGGCCACTTTCCAATCATTTAAAGCACCTGAAAATGTGGTACAGCGAGCCAAGAAAGCCACACAGGGAACACAAAGCTACCACCTTTCTCGAAACAAGCCAGTCAGCTTTTGCGGCGATATACAACAAAGCCAGGAAAAACAGGGAAAAGAAATTGTTTTTTCGGGCAGAGAGCTTAACGTGAATGCTACACAATGAAAAGTCACCAGCGTGTTCTATCGATTAGTTTCTAAGTACATCCTGTAAGTTTAAGCCTTGATTAACTCTTTGGGATCCAAAGACTTACGGTGGTCTAAAAATAGCGCTTTCTCAACTCATAACTGGTCATTTCAGTGCAGCAGAAGTAGCAGTTGATAAGAAGCCAGACTCTGTGAATGACATAAAGCAGGTTGGTTCTCTTGAACAGGCTGAGGCATTCTTCAATGTCACTGTAAAACAAATCAGATTCTTGTAAAAGTAGATTAAATTGAGAATCCAGAAATGATACAGTTTCTTCTGCGATTACTTGTCTAAATCCTGTGTGTTACATTGGCCAATTGATTTGGACACATCTTCTCACAGAACCAAGGGCAAGTACTTGGTGAACTTTCTTAAACTTCTAACAAAGTTCATCCAAAATAATGAAAATTCTGTCCTCATTTACTCACCCTCTTGTTGTTCAGAATACAAAAGAAGAAATGTTGTTTTCCATGCTATTACAAAGCTTTCAAGCTTCAAAAATGATTCAAAGTGTTATGAAAATGGTTCGTATTCCTTGTGCACTGTCTTCCAAGTCATTTGAAGCTGTACGGTAGCTTTCTGAGAGAAGCAGAATTTAAATAAGTAAATGATGACAGAATTTCCATATTTGGGTGAACTATTGCTAAGTTTGTCTAGCTTAGAGTCCTAAATAGCACCAAATGGAAGAGAAAACAAAGTGTAGTGCACAGGTTTGCCTTGTGCCAACTGGAGAATAGAAGCTGGAAGCTATAATAAGGAAAAATCATGGAAAATACCAGTCAGGGAAAATAGAGCAGTTATGATTACAGAACAGAAACATTGTAAAGAAAAGACAACAAAATGACTAATGTACTTTTTTCTTTGGAGGACATATATTGAACTTAAAGAGTGCATGATTGCATGACGTTCGTAATGATAAAAGTCTTGGCTTTCAGATTGCAAACAATAGCATTGTTTGCAGTTACAAATGCCCCTGAAAGGTCTGATTCCATCAGCCAAATAGCACAAAAGCATCTTGTTCTTCGACTGAAAGCTGCGGTATTTTCATTTATCGAACCCCAAGATGCAGAACTTCATGCTTGAGCTCCGGTCACTTTCTGATGCGGTAAGTATGCCAGCAAGAGAAACCGAAAGCAAGGAATAAGTTGGTTAAGAAAGAGTGATCTGAAGATAAGGTGAAACCAGATGGCAGAAGGGCATGAGTTATTCACACAAAGACCCCCGGTCACTCTGCTCAAGGCACTGGTGCTCTCAGCAGGAGGGCCAGCTAGGTTACCTGAGGCAGTGTTTATTATTCAGTACCAGCAAGTCTGGCCTGGCCTACACAATTCATCTTTCCACTCTGTCGAGAGAGGAAAACTTATATTGAGTCCCTGGTTACTTGATAAATGGCAGATGATCAGTTCAATGTCATACCCACCCCTTCTGCTTCCCACCGCCGCTCGCTGCTTCTCATCTCTCTCTCTCTCTCTCTCTCTCTTCAACATACTCAGCCGCATCCTCACTCATCAAAAGTTATTTTGAGTGGTTGACTTAACAACTCCCTCCGGGCTGTCATGACCACATAATCAGATCTGACAATATTTCTTCAGCTTCACAAGGGAAGACAAGAGGAGAGGATTTGTGTAGAAAACGTCAGTGTGCTTCAGTTTCTGCTTGCTTTCTCTGATGAGATACTTTGTTCATCCAAATGTTTTTATAACAGCACAATCTCTCTGTTTCAATATTGGAGATGCTTAAACAGAAAGCTACGGCATTGGTTTCAAGGTTTGTTCCTTGTGGTACAAACCTTGAAACCAACAGAAAAGCTAACGGCTCTCTCCAGGTATTATAAACCTCCTTGATTGGTTTTCCCCAATTCAGGTTTTCAGTTTATCCATTAAATTCATTCATGAAATACACCTCCACAAAGAGAAAATTCACCCATGTTGTAAGATCATTTGAGTTTTACAAATGATCTTACTGAGAGCAGTAGTTCTTTGCTATCAACAGTAACATATTGCACATCAGTGCTCAGTGTGAGCTTAAGATAAGGAGCTAAAGGCTCAGCGAAAACAGGCATTCTTAACCATTTTCTATAATGCCATGTCAGCAAAGCAGTTTTTTCCCCACCGGGCCATTTATTAGATGGGTCTTGCTGGGAATTATATGTGGTTGTAAAATGGCTTCCAACATGGGTTCTCCATAATTATGACCCCAAAAAATGATTTAATGAAGTCAAAACCAATATGAACGCATTTGATTCTGTTTCAGTGGAATCACAGGTAAGATCATATTTACCTCAAAACTACAGCAGTTACTTTTTTAATGTTGGGAGAATTGTAACACCTACAGATTATATTATATTATATTATATTTTATATTATATTATTAAAGGATTTCTAATAAGCAATTGTTTAAGTATTTAGAGTATGAAAAAATTGAATTAAACTATTTCCTATTTGTTTAACATTTAGAATGCTTAAAGTGTTTTTAAATCTCATTTTCATATAGCATATTTTAGTACAATAGCACAATCTCACGCTTGTCACCACACTATGGCAACATTGTTATTTTATGAAAACATAAAGAGTGTAGCTGAAGAGTGTGAGATGAGGGTAGAGGATTGCTGTGGCGTTTTTACCCAGATACAAACATATACGTGAGGGTTTGGAAAGTCTCTTTTATCTGTAACTCCAGGCAGATTATTTGGTATGGGAAACACACAGCAGCTAGCTCCCTCTGTTAAGCTTTCCCATCACATCGCTCCACAATGCCGGTTTGAGCGAGGCCGAGTTGGCTACAAAAAAACCTAAGGAAGGCAAAAACAACTCCCCCAAAAAACCCTGCAGCTCGACTAATAACATGCACACTTTGTGAAACATGCATGCACATCTATGCAAACTTATTTTCAAAAATATATTTGTGTTTTAACCACAATTGTGCAGAATGATTTTTTTTGGGGATGGATTATTAACAGCTATAGTATGTATAAAAACAACAGTACAGTCCAATCTGCTGGACATGTTTTTGTGTTACAGCTGGGAATAATGATGATTTAAGTAATTATGACTGCTACACTTGATACTGGCATATTTGCTCAATGTACTTGGCACAATTGCTTAAGCTCCATCAGTTATTTTAAACTGACTTTTTTTGGTCATTCCACAAATGCTCAACTGGACTGAGCTCCGGGTTTTTCCGGGCCACAGCATGACACTTATTTTCTTTAGTTTTAAACCATTCAACTGTGACTTGAATTATGGATTGTGGTCCAGTAGCAAGATGAATTGGTTCTCACAGTTGCCCCAAAAAGTATTTGTACACTTTCTCAGGACTACCTTTATGTAAGTATTTTTCAGTTTTTAACCAGCTAGTGCCAAGGTTTTAGTGAACCGTTTGACAGCAGGTTGCCAAATAGAAAATACAGTGCATACATAACATTGTTGCGATTAAAACGTGTTTATCGTTTAAAAATTAACAAGCACCTTTTTATTAAATGCTTTGGTTAAAATGTGTTTTAAATGTTAAAAAAATTTACATTTTGTTTTTATAAAATAAAAATGATGGTGATAATTAGGGGGAGGCAGCTGACTCGTCACAATTTCTCATCCAACATACTGATATTCATACATTTATAAAGCTGGCTTAAGTGTTCACATACTTTATGGGCCCGGCGTATGACAATGCAATGTTTTTCTCATAAAAACACATTTTTATAACCAGTTTTATTTTTGTCAAGAGGTCTCTACCGCTGAACTTCTCAGACTTCCATTTTAGTCTCACCATCGAATGTTCCCCTAAATAGAATCTCTCACATGTCTTTGGATGAACTCCAGTCATGATATGATTTTTTTTTTCCTATCACACAAGCAAGATTTATGAAGGGTGTGAGCTATTGTTGTCTCATGCACACTTTCTTTCATTTCCGTTATGGAGGTCTGTAACTCCATACAACTGCCTCGGGCCTCTTGGTGGCCCCCTTTACTGTAGCCTTTCTTACATGGACACTCAGATTTGATGGATGAACACATTTTGTTCCATATTTTCTCTGTTTTTAATGACTTAGGACTTCCCTGTGCTTCAAGGTATATTCTTTGTTTCTTAGAGCCTTTTGCTGACTGGTATTTTTTAAAGGACCTTGTCTCAGATCAGAGTCGAATGTTCCCTGTTCTTTATTGCACTGTTTCCTTGGAAATGTGTGGGTGTGCTGCCGGACAATGTTGTATTTATTATGAAACCATGTGAAACATCTAATGAACACAGGTTTTGTCATGAGTAGCAAATGTTCTTAATGAAACACCACATTCGATGCTGTAACATAATAAAATGTGAAAACCCAAGGGGGGTTAAACACTTAGCCACTCTAATTAGCTTAATATGACTTCAGACCATTAACAACACTTCAAGCCCAGTCACATGGCAGATTGTTTGAGCCATATATAACTGCCGGACACACCTCATTTCCTGTGTTTCCAGTGCATTTCTAATAGCCTCACTTTGTTGAAATGTTTTCAGCTGAATATCAATTCACATCAGGGTTCGAGATAATATGACACATGCCAAATATTTTAATATCTCTCTGAATAATTTAGTTCTTCAAACACATGAAATTATAATAGCTGGACTGGGTTGTGTGAGATAATTACGTGTTCCTGCTTTTGTTAACACAAATAGACACAAAGTCGTCAATTCTGCTGTGACTGCGATTAGAAATATTTTGGCAAAGTAAAAAGAAATAAACAATGTAACTGACTGAATCTTGTGTCTAAAATGTGCGTTTTGTATGAAGGCTGCTGAAAATTCAGCTTTGCCATCACAGAAATAAATGGCATTTTTTAAATATAATAATACTGGGACTGTCAACGTTAATGTGTTAATGCAATTAACGCAAAATTACTGAAGCACAATTTCTATTCTAAAACCTTTTACCCGATCTCTGTTTGCAATCAGATCATTTTAAGCCGCTAAACTCCGAGAAAGTTTTCAGTCCAATGATCCAGTAAGTAAATGCATTCAAACAATCAGTCCAAAACAGTGCTAATATTATATAAAGAAAACCAGGCTGATTACATCTGAGATGACAGAGAGAATAGAGCCCTCACACATTGCTCTGTGTGAAATACAGACTGAATGGAAAGTCAAAACATCCCATTGCTGTATGACATGCAAACTATGTTTTGATGGATCAGGATGGATGAGGATTGCAATCAAGGTAAAGGCAACTGCAGTGAAGTACAAGAGTCGTACAGTAAGCACTCGTGAATCTGATATTGATGCACAAACAAACCGTGTATGAGCGCTTGATGCACAGATCATACTTTGTATTGGCACATTTCAGTACATTCACGTTGTTTCCACACACAGTCAGGATAATATTTTGATTTGCTGTGTTTAGTAATTACGAATGGATCCATGTAGTGTAGTAGGTATATACAGTCAGTGCAAGGCCGTTGTTTTTTGGGGGGTTTTTTGGGGGGGGGGTATTTTGTGGGGCTGGGTTTTGACACAAATTTCACAATTCGATTCGATTCTGACTCACAAGTTTTCTATTCGATTTGATTTCCGATTTGGTTCAATTCAATATCGATTATTCTGGGTATTTATCAGGTACAGTATATGCCAAATTTTCTCAAGGAAAAAAATCTCTCAAAGAATGCTGTAAAATTCACATGAGAGTGAGTTGGTAATACATTATTATAATACTGAAGGTTAAAATTAACTGATTTATACACAAACAAAAGCTTAAATTACACTCTTTGGCTGTCTTAAAAACAAAAACCAAGCTTATTGCAATTTATTGGATGGGAGGTGTGCTACAATGTTCCGTTCATTGACGGAATTTTTTTTCCATCCGTCACTTTGACAGATTACACTGAGGGTGATTTATTGTAATTTGTAACTGCAATTCCCACCCTTGTCCAGTTGGTGGCGAGTGCCCATCCAGAACCAAAATAAAATTGTCACAATATTTCTTTATTAGGTTCTATATAGAACCGTTTCTTCTAAGAGTGTAGACTAATAGATTTGGGGGATTTAAGAATCGATATCATTTCTTAAAAATGAGAATCGATTATAATCGAGAAATCAGTATCTTTTACCCAGCCCTAATATTTTGTCATCTCCATGTGGTCCTGTTTGGTATTGCAGCTTGACTTGTCTACTATACACTATGAATTCTGAAAGGTTATTTTTCAGTATTCAGTGCTTTAGTGTGCACAAATGTATCAGTTATATGAACCTGTCACTTGGTTCTTTGGTGTCCTTTTGGAGTCTCAAAGTGTCGTTTTTTGAAGACATCCAAATTTATCTTGAAATAAGCTTGCAGAAAATACAGTTTTGTAAGAATCACCATTCGATCTTGTGGTTTACTTTGCTGGATATAGCAAATAATGACAAAAACATGTTAAACAAGATAAATGGTACATGCTTAATTTCATGATAAGTGTGCGATTAATCGCGATTAATCAAATAAAAAGGGTGTGATTAATCAGATTTTTAAAAATTTAATCGATTGACAGCACTAATATAAAATTTTGCTATCACATTAGATAAATGACATTTTCAATTTTGTTACTGAATGTTACTGTATTTTTATCAAATTAATGCAGTCTTGATGAGCATAAGAGCCTTCTTTCAAAAACATAAAAAAAATAAAAATAAAATCTTACCTACCCCAAACTTTTTCCTTCAATAGTGTGCTGCTAAGTCATTGCAATCTCATTCCATTTTCAGTTCATCCTGATCCTAAGCAGGTTTGAGCTTACGGACCTAATGCTATAACAACATGTCCAAAATGAGCTTCAAAGAATGGAACAACCCAAGATTGCATGAAATCCTGAACAATTAAATGCCAACAACTCAGTAATCCAGATACGGGGTGTAGAAATGTGTGCGTATGGGTGTGTATTATTTTTTAACCTGAGGCTTAGGTTGTGGGAAATCTCAGCTGGACAAAGGTTTGCGCCCAGGGACAGGTTACATGACTGGCACACCATCTATTCACTTTGAGTCCTATCTGTCATGCCTTGGGCTTGCACATCGCCTTTCCCTGTCGATTGTACAAGCATGTTGTATCACACCAGCACAGCAGCTCTGGCTCATCGCACGAGCTCAAAGATCAGCCTGATGCCAAGCTCTAAACCGTGCTGACAACTGGCGAGAAGGCTTAGCAAGTCATTTAACTCGCCCTGTGTGGCGAGTCTTCTAAAATAAAAGCAACAAAGACAAATAAAGGAGTGAGCAAATAGGACACGATTCACAGCATTCCGCCTATTGTGTCTGATCCGAAGAGCTGTAATAATGTGTAGGAAAGGTGGACAAAAAGAAAGGCTGTGATAAGCATGCTGAACCAAGGTGTCTCCTGAGAGGCTGGTGGTCTCTGATCACCTCCAGCATTCTCATTATGTGCTGAGTACTGACTAGTACCAGCCCCTTATACAACAGCATCACCATCCATATGAGGCAGATGCTGACTCTTATTAAAGGCGAGAACATGCAGAAATGCATTAATCATATCAGTGAGAGAAACCCATTTGACTTTGCTCTCTTCAAACATGTAACAAGCACAGTGTCGTGGGCGGGGGGAAATGATGTGTATATAATAGGCTCTGTACTGTATGTCTGAGAGTGAATGGTTGATGTGACATTGTCTTGCTTATTAGCCATGTGTGTGATGGGTGACAGGATTATTCTGTCAGGCTGATTCTTGTTTCCTGTCCTCTTAGTGACACTTCATACCACCAGCACCACATTCTATTCTCTCTGTTTGCTCTAGGCCCGCTCTCATCCTATGAACTAAAACTTTGCAGCCTGTCAGATGTGTATGTGGTAGCTCAGTGTTATCACTTTCTCCTATAAAGCTGTTCAGTTTATAGCCTAAAACCTGGAAGAGAATAAGCTTTTTTTTTGAGTCATGTGTTCCCTTGGGAACAGCGGGTTTTAACTTACGTTAACATGAATTATTCACACCTCAAACGTGAATTTTGAAGCTACTAAGTTGCTAACAAGTTGCTAAATAAGGAAATGTATTTCAACATTTCAAAGCACACTGTGATTTCAAAAGCCATACCTGACTGAAGTAATTTGTTTTGCAGAACAAAACATGAAAGACTGAAAGTGATGTTTCCATAGTCTTTATTAACCCTTTAAGACCTGCCATAGAACAATTCCGCCAGAGTTATTAGTATTTTTACATGCTGTGCTGTCATTCTTTTGAGTATTTTCAAATGTCATATATCAATACAATCCTTAGACCCCAAATTTGAAGGATATGTATGTAAGAAATAAATAGTTACTAGATAAATAGCTCAAAAGTGCAATAAACCAACAAAAAAATGAAAACCTTTTTTTTCCCAACATATTTTACTAAATACAGAAATATCACAAATGTCAACCTCAAACTTGTCAATACAATACAAACTTGGATATATCACTTTGAAACTACATACAATTGATTTGAACTGATTACATAAATTTGTTTGTGAGATACACTCATTTTTATAAACAGTGCGTTGTGAAGTCAAACCGATAACATATTGCTTTTGAGAGCAATGTTGATTGAACAGCTAAAAAAGACAATGTAAAATAATCAATTACACTACTCTAAAATCTGTAATTTATCAGAACTAAAAATGCAGAAAGGCTGTGATAACACTTGTGACAGTTCCTGTCCAGAATAATGCAGAGGGGCATGTGGCATGGATGAATGGAGTGCATTTGAATTCGTGGGGTCAAAAAGATAACATTTTGCTTTTGAGAGTGATGTTGATTGAAAAAATAAATAAATACAAATAAATAAATACATAAAGACCATGTCAGTTACTCTTGTGTAAAAAAAAACAACCATAAATACATAAAACATAAATAAACAAAAATAAACCCCACTAGAAACGGAATCTGGAGCAGATGAACAGTCGGAGAGTTCCTTGTCATCGGACGCGAGTAACGTTAGTGGCTCCAAAACCTCTGCGTCCATGTACTTATTTTTTCGTGCAGTCGTAACATTACACGCGCGAGTGTGTGATTGTGTTTGCTTTTGTAAAGGTGCATTTGTGTGTATGTGTGAAAAAATAAATGATGAAGCAACAGATTGCAATGATAAAGAGAGAGAGTGACGAATAGAGCGCAGCAGAGTAGTATGTACAGCATATGAAAGTCAAATGTCACAGCTTGTGACATCACCATATGCGACAAACCTTAGGGTCATAGTGCACAGAACGTGATTACGTCATAGTAGTCGTAACTAGCAACCACTAGCAACCTCAGATCTATAGAACGTGTGCAAAGACGTGCAATGTTTTTTTAGTGTTTTTTTGTTGTAAATGCATTTTACGCAATTTGTGCAGACTCAGAGGGTGAAAACAACGCAACAGGAGCATGTTGTAGGGTTGATCTGAATGTGTCTGATTGTGTATGCAAAAACAATTATTGCGCTATCCTATTGATTTCAGTTTCTATTGGCTTTTAAACAGAGACGCAAATGGTTTTACAGGGTTAAACCATAGTACTTATTATTTAAAAAAAATAAATAAACTAAAAAAATAAAAGATCATAAACCAAAAACTGCTATTCCAAAATAAAATTCTTGAAGAAACCCATGGAAAATTAGCTGTCTGAATTGATATATGAACTGACAATAGAAAACTGTAATTAATAAAAAAATACCTATTAGTATATCATATGACACCACGTTATGTTCATAATGTTCATTATTGCTGTTTTTTTTTTTTTTTTTCTGTTTTTTTTTTGTTGGTAAAATAATCCAAAGTGGTAGGTTATGTACACTAATGTTTAAAACTTTGGAGGCAGAAATTTTTTTGTTTTGTTTTGTTTGTTTTTTTTGGAAAGAAATGTATATTTATTTTCAGCAAGAATGCATTAACCTGATTAAACGTGACAGTAAAGACATTTGTAATGGTACAAACGATTTCTATTTCAAAATATTAAGCAGTACAACTATTTTAAAACTCGACAATAATAATAATAATAATAATAATAATAATATTAATAATAACAAAAGAAAAATGTCTCTTGAGAATCAAAGCTGTCAGGGTTCTGTCGTGTGTGTCATGTGTTCCTGCCTCTCGTGTCCATATTTGGTATGTTTCCTGTCCTTGTTTCAAGTGATTATTAGTTAAGTCTGTCCAGCTGTGTTTTGTCTGATTAACCTGTGTATATTAGTTCAGGCCTGTTCAGTTTCGTGTTGTCTGGTCTACTCGTTACTCCCCGGTGTTCCTGTGTCTGCCTTGCCTTGTCCTGCCTTGTCTTGCCCTGATGTCTCAATTAAAGACTATGGCTGTGTTCGAAATGCCATACTATCATACTACTCTTACTATTTCTGCAGCATGCAGTATGTATGCTGAGCATAGTATGCAAAATTTC
>JAFVLL020005054.1:0-19274 GCA_021397915.2 Tor tambroides | reverse complement strand
AATTAAATGGTAAAAGGACTTGTTTAAAATAAGAATAGGAGCTGATTCAAACCTTAAGTACTCAAGCAGTTTGACAACATAATTATGAAAAGTTTACTTGTTTGTGTATGCGTCAGTGGGTGCAGCAATAATTTGCCATCTTAAGGATGTTTGCCTGAATTCAAGTGTTTTTCTCGCCGTAGCTGTCAGCGGGGGACTTGCGAGAGGATTGTATTACAAGCGTGGCAAACAAAAGCACTGTTTTGGACTAACAGTCGATACGCTGGCCATCGCTGTGCAACTCCATCCAGAAACCAAGGGAGGTAAAAGAAAGAGGAGAAACTCACGGCTTGCCACCGGTGGAGCCAGGCAGAGAGGAGGACAGTCCTGAGGGCCTAAGATGTGAACGGGATTCGTACGCTACCTGTGGAGGAGAGTATTCAAACGTCAAAATGCTTTTGCGTACACTTCTGTCAACTGTGAGAGATTCAGAAACACAGTCACCATAGGGCTGCGTGTGTAGGCACTGGCTGCAGCACTGATTTGAGGCGAGAGGGTGAGTGAGCCTCCGAACCCGCCCGGGCTAGCCAGCTCTCCGTTAAGCCCAGCATGGGATACCACCCCGAAGTGAGCCGGGTAAGAACCGGGCGTCATGGTCAAGGGACTCCGCAGAGCTACAGGACACACAATTAAACAATTATTTTCATTGAATTGTAGCATGTGTTCACTGGAAATGCAAACAGACAACGTCTTACCCAAGGGGTCTGCCGAGGAGGCAGGTTTGTTGACCAGGCGTAAACAGGAAGTGCTGGGGCCCGGTGGGCCAGGTGGACCAGGGGTGAGAGGGTCATGGTGAGAGGGAGAGGAATTGCCTGATTTAGAGGAGGGCGACTGAGATTTTTCTGTCTGCCAACAGAACCAAGAGAGAGATGCTATTATTTGTTATAATGTTGAATGATATGTAGCAACACTAATATGGATCCCCAGGAAATTTGTGGAGTGTCCACAAAAAATTCCTTTTTTACAAGACACTGCTCTGCCCCATCTCAAATGTCCATGAAATCCATGAAATAAAATTCTACAACAATTTCAGAATTTTGTCAATTTTTTAAACTGATATTCTATGTATTATGGTAAAAATAGGTTAAATAATTATAAATAATAAAATTTAAAAAATATTATTATTACTGTTATTATTAAAGAACGTTAAAAATTTGTTATTTAGTTTACATAAAACAAATTTTATATAAATTATTTAATTATGAATTTATATGAAATTTTATTAAAATAAGCATTCATAAATAATAAAAACTGAATAACAGTAAAAATAATAATAAACATTTAAAAAAAAATAATTTATATAAAATAACTAACAATAACTACAAACCAGTATTTTGATCTGGCTAGCTTTTATTTGATTAAACTTAATTTAATCAAATAAAATCCTACAAAAATATCAAAATTATGATTATTTGTTTAATCAACATTCAATGTATTATATTAAAAATAGGCATTACCAATTTTTTTTAAATTTTAAATTTTTTTAAATTAATTGATAGAAAATAAGTTTATCAGTAACTACAAACCAACATTGTGTCCCAAACTAGACCTTACTTGAGGCTAAATCTGCAAATCTAGTTTAAAATCATTTTATTATTATTATATTTTTTAATTTTGTTATTTATAAAATAACAAAAAACACAAATCAAGGTTTAAATTATTGTTAGTAACACCATTACAAACAACTGTGAAACTCAGTTCATATAATATTTAGTATGACTGTCTGATAGAGACAGTCAACCATTTAACATTTAAGAAGTTAAGCAATCAGCTTCATTTATTTATTTATTTTTTTTACTTTCAGGCTCTATTTTGCATGTTGTTCATGAAAAGTGCCACATACATCTCATATTAAAGACAAAAAGTATTTGGACACTTCCTGGTTGTCAAACACTAGTGGAGCATGTCCACAGTGAATAAGACTAACAGGTATCTGAGAAAAGTGGACGTACTTGTGGCGTGTCCTTGTTTTTGCCAGGGGGTGGGCTATGTGGTGGGGAGGCCGGAGGGGGACTGGGGGATCCTGGGAGCTCTTTCCTCAGGGTCGGGGCTCGATCCAAACCATTACCATGTGGAGACAGAGGGGCACTGCCTATGGGAGAAGACGGCTCCTGAAAACAAGAGTGAAAGAGTTAAGGAGAATCAAGTGCATGAGGGCATTTTGCTTTCGTTTGGATATCTGAACTTTTCTTTTTACGTTTTAGATGGTGTGGCATGAGTTAATAGGGTTTGTTGGAAATAACAGTGATCTTTGTTAACCTGGAGTTCAACAGAACAAGGTCTGATCCATTCACTCATATATTTCATTATGCGTGTTTACTCAGTAGTAAATGACAAAACTGTTCTAGTTTATTCCTGGGATACTGCAGGAATTCAGATCATTTTTAAACGTTAATTATGCAGCGGGGTCACTTAATGATTATAAAAGCATAGCGCAGTCCTCGCTGACTCCAGACGGTCTACAGCAGAAAACAATCCTGATTCGCCTGTGATATTATCAGCAATTAACTGAATGAATGCAGTTTAATAAATATGAGTGATGTTCAATATTTGTCCAGTAATTGAGAAACAGAGCTGTAATGTTTTACCTTGAAATGGATGATAATTACACAGAATAATAATAATAATAATGAATGGGAGTTTTTTTTCCCCAGGATGAAATGCATTTGTTGGTGCTGTTCTACAGTCTAATACAAATATGTCATTAAGATTAAAGTCAGTGCAAGACTTGCCACCACAATGCTAGGGTGTTGTTGGTGTTTGCTGTGTGGTCCAAAGTCTTTATTATATTCTGATCTCCAGTTATGGCTTGGGTTGATATTCACAGGCGAAGAAAGTTATTGCATTTTGATTAATGCTTAGGCAAGGCAAGGCAAGGCAAGTTTATTTATATAGCACATTTCATACACAGTGGTAATTCAAAGTGCTTTACATAAAAGGAAGTAAAATAGTCATTAAAAAAGTAAAATAAAAATAATCACAGCAATAAAAACAAAGAAATAAAAATAATAAAGACAAGGAATTAGAAATTGATTTAAAATGAATTTAAAACAGAAATAGAAAATGATTATGCATAAAATACAGTGCAGTCAGTTCGGACGTAGCACAGTGCTCATTCAACAAATGCACAGCTAAACAGATGAGTTTTGAGTCTGGATTTAAATGTGGCTAATGTTTTAGCACATCTGATCTCTTCTGGAAGCTGGTTCCAACTGCGGGTGGCATAATAGCTAAAAGCGGACTCCCCTTGTTTGGTGTGAACCCTTGGTATTTCTAACTGACTCGATCCTAATGATCTGAGTGGTCTGTTAGGTTTATATTCAGTGAGCATATCTGCAATGTCTTTGGGTCCTATGCCATTGAGCGATTTATAAACGAGTAAAAGTACTTTAAAATCAATCTTAAATGTAGCTGGAAGCCAGCGTAAGGACCTGAGGACTGGTGTAATATGCTCAGATTTTCTGGTTCTAGTCAGAATCCTGGCAGCAGCATTTTGGATGAGCTGCAGCTGTCTAATGGTTTTCTTTGGAAGGCCGGTGAGGAGACCATTACAATAAACCACCCTGCTTGTGATAAAGGCATGAACAAGTTTCTCCAAGTCTTGACTGGAAACAAAACATCTAATTCTTGCAATGTTTTTGAGATGATATTATGCTGATTTTGTTACTGCTTTGACATGACTACTGAAACTAAGGTCTGTCTCCAGAATCACACCTAGATTCTTGACTTGATTTTTATTTTTGTGACCCCTAGAGTCAAGGTATGCATTCACCTTGAGAACTTTTTTGAGAACATTGTTTCCAAATGCAATGACTTCAGTTTTATCCTTGTTTAACTGAAGAAAGTTCTGGCACATCCAGCTGTTAATTTCATCAATGCATTGGCAGAGAGAGTCAATGAGGCTATAGTCATTTGGAGATAAGGCTAGGTAAATTTGGGTATAATCAGCATAGCTGTGATAGGCAGTTTGGTTTTTTTCTCATTATTTGACTTAGTGGGAGTATATACAGGCTAAACAAGAGCGGTGCAAGAATTGAGCCTTGTTGGACTCCGCATGTCATGGCCGTCCACTTAGACTTATGCTCTCCTATACTCACATAATGACCTCTCCCTTCTAAGTATGACCTGAACCATTTGAGTACCATCCCAGAAAGCCCGACCCAGTTTTCCAGTTTCTCTAGGAGTATGTTATGATCAACAGTGTCAAACGCAGCACTAAAATCTAGAAGTACCAGCACTGATATTTTGCCAGAATCAAAATTAAAGCGAATATCATTTATTATCTTAATGAGTACTGGCTCTGTGCTGTGATGCGCTCGGAAACCAGACTGAAAATTGTCTAGGTATCCATCTGAGTTCAAGTAGTTGTTCAGCTGATTAAAAACTACCTTTTCAATAATCTTACCTATGAAAGGAAGATTTGATATTGGTCTATAGTTGCTCAACATGGTGTTATCAAGATTGCGCTTTTTCAGAAGGGGCTTAACAACTGCAGTTTTTAGGGAGTTTGGAAAAGTCCCAGAAAGAAGTGAGGCGTTCACCACTTCTAAGAGATCTAAAAGATGTTGCTTATGAAGATGCAACAATATGCTGAATGAATGAACTGATGAATTAGGCACAATAAGACCAGGAAAAGTAAATTTTGAAGTAGAATAACAAAACAAAACAAACAAACAAAAAAAACAGCATTAGTAGAATAATAAAAACAAAACACAAAACAAAAAACAAGTAAACTGACAAAAAACCCAAACAAAACAAAAAAACAGCATTAGTAGAATAAAAAAAAAAAAAAACACACACACACACAAAAAAAACAAAAAACAAGAAAGTAAACTGACAGAAAACCAAACCAAAACAAAACAAAAAACAAGAAAGTAAACTGACCAAAACCCAAAACAAAGCAAAAAACAGCATTAGTAGAATATTAAAAACAACACCAAAAACAAGAAAGTAAATTGACAAAACAAAAAAACAAACAAAAACAAAAAAAAAAGAAAGTAAACTGGCAAAATACCAAACCAAAAACAAACCAACAGAATTACTTCACTTGAAATAAATAAAATAAAATGTACATAAAAAGAAATTTCACTGTGATTAAAAATATGCTGTCAATTTAACACATTCGTTTAATATATTATATATTTTCCTACCATCTGAGCAATTCAAGCTTGAAATACCATCATAAGACAATATGAACCATAATTTTAAAATATAGTAATAAACAATATATCTATTAAACCCACTTATTGTAAAGTCTACTCACTCTTGTTTACCACAACAATGTCTTTATTATATCTTTATTATATCTTTATAAGCAATTATTGATATATGCTAAAAACTGTATTAATTAATCAACATATCATTAGATGAATTTAAAATAAAATTAAAATAAATAAGAATAAAATTAAGTACAATTTTCAACTGTAAGTACAGACTTTCACCAATGTTAACTGAACAGTGCATGTGAACTGACCTCATTTGAGACATCTACTACAAGATTGTCCTCGCTCTTGTCTCCGTCACTGTCCTGAAAGACAACAGGCAGGAGAAGGACAGTGTTAGACAACACACACACACAGGCACAAAAATATAGACCCCTATGGGATATTTATCAGGTACATACATGTACAATATTGCAGTGTCCTCTATCTGCTCTCCCCGTCCCCCTCCCTTTGTGTCTAATTTCACCAATCACAGTAGGGGAGAAGACCCCCCTCCCATCAACACCACCTTGTCCATCGCTCTTACACGGCTCACACTCATCTCACTCTCCTCTTTCGTCCCATCTCTGGGAATCAGAGGGTGACAACGCACTTAGTTGCCATGGCAACAGGGCTTTGATGTGATCATGGCCTGATGTTCCTATTGCCATCAACCTATAGTGACATCATCCCCCTAACTATACCCACATGGATGGTCACATCCAACTCCTCCCTACATGTGTGTGTTTGATAAATGCTACACCTGATGCGCTGCTCTGCTTTATGAACTATAATAAACAGTTATACTATAAAAAAAAGATTATACCTATACAGTAGGCATACGTTTTTATTAATATATATTGATATAAATTTAATAGTAATATAATAAAATGATAAAGTGTTTTATATTAGTGTTATAAGAATTATATAATATAATTGTATATAATTTCATATTACTAAAATAGAATTTTACGATTAAAGTAATATTTTATGTTGTATTTTAAATTATATAATAATTATACATAATATATTTTAATAAACAGTTATTAATTATATTTATTTATAATTATATAATTATACATTTACTTAATAGAAATGTATATATTTTTATATTACTATAATAGAATTTTGATTAAAATAATATTTTATTATTTATTTTTTAATTATAATTATACATATTAATATTATTTAATATACAATTATATTTAAATTATATTTATAATTAATTACATAATTATACATTTATATAATATAAATGTATGTTTTCATATTACTAAAATAGAATTTTATATTATAATTATACAAAATAATAATATTATAATATTAAATAATACTATTTAATATATAATTATATTTAAATTATATTTAGAATTAATTATATAATTATACATTTATATAATATAAATCTATATATTTTTACATTACTAAAATAGATTTTTCTGATTAAATTCATTTTATTTTTAAATTGTATTATAATTGTACATATTAATATACATTTATATTGAAATTATATTTATTTAGAATGAATTATATAATTATACATTTATATAGAATTATCTTAATTACAATTTTTGTGAAAATGTGGAAATATACAGTATAAAGATAAACTTCCAATACTGCCAATAAACACAATAAAGGCTGCAATAAAATGAAATGTCTATAACAGCTATTAAATCTATAAGGAATAAATGTACAAAATTCAAATCATGTTCTATACTAGAATTTTGAGAACAAAGCAAATATTGCAATCATTAGTGTCACATACCAATGAAGGTGCATGGGGACTGAGACAAATGTGATGTAAAATCAAATAAAATTTCACTGGGATAAAGTAAATTAAAAAAACATTAGGGCTGTCAATTTAATACACTCAGTTAATTGGGGGACTGAGACAAGTATGACGTCATCATCATGTGCCAGAACCTACGTAGTGAGACGGGAGGACGTCTTTTTCATCGCATCGTCTCCGTTTGGCATCGCTGCTGGCCTGTGAGGGATAAACCCCTGACGGACCCTGACGATCCTCCGCTGCCTGACTGTCAGTTGACGACACTGATTTACTCTATAGAGACAAAAAAATACAGCATAAACACACACACAGTCTCAATTCCAACAAAATGCTAAGATTGTGCAAAGTTCACTGAATAGTTCATTGTTCTGAGGCCGTATGATCGTACTCTGTTGGAAGTCAATAACGTCAAATGTCATTGTTTCTCGAGTGTCTCTTAACCAAACGCCATGATGTGAAACCTGCACCATATTTGAATTGCGCAGAAGGGATTTTAATGGTAAATTTTGGTATTTGGTCATTAAGAAAGGTCACTGCATGGAAAAGCTACATGGGGGTGAGTAAATTTTATTTTTGGGTGATTTATTCCTTTAAAAGCTGAATCCTGGACTATTTTGTGATAAAAAAAAATACTGAATAGGCCTGAAACATTTGGTCACTATCCAGTGTCAACTGTCCATTTCTCAACTTTCATCATTATGAGGAGTACAGCAAAACCGGTCTCAAATCAGTGACTTCAAACACTTTTTTCTGCAACGGTGCAGTTTTATGAGGCAAACAGGAAGTGCATTGGACTGAGATGAGAAAAAAGCACACAAAGAAGCCCAGTTCTCTCAAACAAACTTGTTTT
This sequence comes from Tor tambroides, assembly GCA_021397915.2. NCBI lineage: Eukaryota > Metazoa > Chordata > Actinopteri > Cypriniformes > Cyprinidae > Tor > Tor tambroides. Next base: position 11,395 of record JAFVLL020005054.1, on the reverse strand, counting down.
CTCCAAAATCTCTCTCTCTTTTCACTCCCCCTCGCTCAGACCTTTCCTTGACTCCCTCATTTTCTTCCTCTACAGTCAGGAACAAAAAATCATCTCAAAGAACTTGGCTGTTATGACTCTTTCGTTTCTATGCAAGCCCAGTTCTATGGAAGCCCGTTTATGCCATGGAAAAAATGTTAAATAAAAAAATTAAAATGTAAAATAATTATAAGTGAAAAATTAAAAATCTAATTGCGATTTTTTTCATTCAAAATTCTGTATTTTTTATTTTTTGAGTCTTTCCTACGCAAGCTCAGTCCTATGGAAGCATGTTTAAGGCATGAAAAAAAAATAAAAAAAATAAAAATAAATAAATTTAAATCATTAAAAAGTAAAAAAAAAAATTAAAAATGTAATTGCACATTTACATTTTTTTCCTCACAAATCATAATTGTGAGATAACAGGTCGCAATTATCTTGTTTATTTTTTATTCTGTGGCAGAAACAATAAAAAACAGAATTACGAGAAAAAAGTCTGAGTTTATATTTTTAGCGTTTTTTTTTTACTGAATTGCAAGACAAAAGTCGCAATTACATTTTTTAAATATTTTTATTCTTGCTACACAAAAAGGCTATTTTCCATCAAAAGGACAAAAAATATGTTAGTTTTTATATGATTTTCATGCTATATTACAATAGTTTTTTTGTGACCAACAGACTTAAATTTAGTGATTATTCACAAAACATCTTCCCCTCTGCAGCTGATTCAAGTCATAAAGGTTTTGAACGACATGATGTTAAGTAAACTAGCTAATAAGTTTCATTTTTGTGTGGACTGTTCCTTTAAGACTAACTATGATGCATCCAAACGACAGAGAATTATGGTTTGTTATATCAAAAGCACAGAATGAACACTTTTCCCCAGCGCTAATTGCAGAGGGCAGGAACAGTGCTGTTTAGAGAGTCCTGAAAGGTCGGTCGGATTTCATAATCCGTACTTCTCTTTAAAGGACTCTGTTTTTGGAGTCGTTTATCAAAGTCAGTGGGGTTGAGGCACACATATACACATACAAACACACAAGTTTGATACTCACCCTGCTGGGCGCACCCTCTGGGAGCCGAGGAGAGAGACAGACAGAAAGAGAAGGAGGGGTTGGGGATTGACGTCAGTCTAGATAATAATAACAACAATTCCATAGCAAGCCAAGGTCATGTTGAAAAATCCAGTCAGGGTGCAATAAAAATACATCCATTGTATTGAGCTCCCTGAGCAAGTCGCCCCTCTGGCCTTCAGTCTATTAGACGCTTCTCAGAAGTCTATCCAATCTACCGGACCGACTCAACACGCCCTCATTCTCGCTATGTTTCACTCTATTATCATGTTCCCTTTAATGCTGGACAAATCATATTTACGAAGTGCACAATAAACTTTCTTCAGAAAATTTACCAGTTGCATGCATTCTGTGCCTTGTTGAAGTCAGGAATAGTTCACTCAAAAATTAAAACTTGCTCACTTGCTCAACAATGATCCTTTGCAGTGAATGGGTGCCGTCAGAATGATATTCCAAACAGCTGATAAAAATCATTCACAAGTAATCCACATGACTCCAGACCTTCAATTAACGTCATGTGAAGTGAAAATCTGCATATTTGTAAGAAACAAATCCAGGGTGGATTACTTGTGGATTACTGTGGTGTTTTTATCAGATGTTTGGACTCTCATTCTGACGGCCCCCATTCACTGCATAGGATCCACTGGTGAGCAAGTGATGTAATGTTACATTTCTCCAAATCTGATGAAGAAACAATCTCATCTACATCTTGCATTGCCTGAGGGTGGGTAAATTGTCAACAAATTTTTATTTTTGGGTGAACTATACCTTTAAATACTAAAGATATATTACATTTATTGTTATTATTATTTAATTATACAATTAAGTCATTTAATAACCCCATGCATCTGTGAGATTAAAAAATGGTCAGAGAGAGAGGTCAGACACTCACCTCGCAGGTGCTCGGGGTCTAGGTGGTTGCGTTCGTCCTTGTTGGCCAGGTGGGCAGAGACTCCCAGAGCCCCAGTGAGGGCCAGCAGCCCTGACGTGCCGCCCAGAGACAGACCTGAAGGGTGAGGAGTGAGAGGAATACCTGGAGTGTGGTGAGACAGGTGCTGGAGCTGCTGCTGCTGAGAAACAGACAGACAAAGAGACAGAGATAAAGACAACAGGCAGGCAGACATACACTGAAACACATGGATGGATGGATAAGTGGATGGATGGATGGATGGATGGATGGATGGATGGATGAGTGGATAGATGGACAGATGGATGGGTGGAGGGATGGATGGATGGATGGATGGATGGATGGATGAGTGAGTGGATGGATGGACGGATGGATGAGTGGATGGCTGAGTGGATGGATGGATGGATGGATGGACAGATGGATGGGGGGACGGATGGACGGGTGGACAGATGGATGAGTGGATGGATGGATGGATGAGTGGATGGACAGATGGATGGATGAGTGGATGGATGGATGGACAGATGGACGGGTGGAGGGATGGATGGAAAGATGGACAGGTGGAAGGATGGATGGATGAGTGGATGGATTGACGGATGGATGGATGGATGGCAGACAGATGGACGGGTGGAGGGATGGATGGATGGATGAGTGGATGGCTGAGTGGATGGATGGATGGATGGACAGATGGATGGGGGGACGGATGGATGGGTGGACAGATGGATGAGTGGATGGACAGATGGATGGATGAGTGGATGGATGGATGGACGGACAGATGGACGGGTGGAGGGATGGATGGATGGAAAGATGGACAGGTGGAAGGATGGATGGATGAGTGGATGGATTGACGGATGGATGGATGGATGGATGAGTGGATGGATGGCAGACAGATGGACGGGTGGAGGGATGGATGGGTGGATGTATGGATGGATGGATGAGTGGATGGATGGATGGACAGATGGACGGGTGGAGGGATGGATGGGTGGATGTATGGATGGATGGATGGATGAGTGAGTGGATGGATGGATGGACAGATGGATGGGTGGAGGGATGGATGGATGGGTGAGTGGATGGATGGATGGGTGGACGGATGGATGGATGGATGAGTGGATGGACGGACGGATGGACAGATGGATGGGTGGAGGGATGGACGGATGGATGAGTGGATGGATGGATGGATGCATGGATGGATGGATGCGTGGATGGATGAATGAGTGGATGGATGGATGAGTGGATGGATGGATGGATGGATGGATGAGTGGATGGATGAGAGTTGGATGAATGGATGGATGGATGAGTGGATGGATGGATGGATGGATGGATGCATGGACAAATGAATGAGTGGATGGATGGATGGATGCATGGATGGATGGATGAATGAGTGGATGGATGGATGAGTGGCTGGATGGACGGATGGATGGATGGGTGGATGGATGGATGGATGGATGGACAGATGGATGGGTGGAGGGATGGACGGATGGATGGATGAGTGGATGGATGGATGGACAGATGGATGGGTGGATGAATGGATGGACAGATAGATATGTCCCAAACCAATTTCCTGTTTTGACAGGATTATGAGAATATTTCAGATCTATAAATATAGAATGTATATAGAAAGTAACTAAGTAACTTCATAGAAATACAGCAGTCCATAAGCTCTCCAGTCAGCGTACAGCAGCAGTGGTGTCAGTCTGTTAGTCTCTGTCTGCTGTTGTCCTGTGTGGGCTGCATCACTGTATCACTGGGGTTTAAGTGCAGTAATATGATCAGAGCTCAGAGAGACAGTGGACTGAAGAGAGATTGTGTCGCTCTATAACAGCCAGCAACAAAACAAGCTGTAATTTAGCACAGAGAGGAGAGACCTCTCTCTATCAGCTTTCTGATCTCTTTTTCCTTTTTTCTTCCCTCCTACATGTCACATATTTCTTTCTTTCTCTTTCTTTATTTCTCTTTCTTTCTTTCTTTTATATCTATCTATATATCTATCTGTCTGTCTGTCTATCTGTCAATCTATCAATCTGTCAAACTGTCAATCAATTAACCACTCACTCACTCTACTGTACCCATCCATCTCTGTGTTTATCTACCCATCTGTCCATCTTCCAGTCTGAGAGGTCAGAGGTCACTCACCCCTATGATGGCGTTGAGCTCTGCCATGGTGACCTGTTTGGCACGTTCCACCGCCTGAACAACCTGCTGTTGATGCTGATACACACAAAGACACATGGTGAGTGTTTACTCTTATTTTGAGTGTTTACTCTTATTATTATACATTACTGACACTCTATCCTCCAATTTGATACTGTTAAGTGCTTTGACACAATCTGTACTGTTAAAAGCGCTATATAAATAAAGGTGACTTGACTTGACATGGTAAGACAGTGGTGCAAAATATACACTAGTAGACACAAACCAGTCCACACTCAAATAAAATGTGAAGTAAATACATGTCTCACAAAAATTTTATTTATCCTCCATCTCTTTCACAGTCTCTCGCTCAATGATCCCTCTGTCTGTCTCACACACACACACACACACACAGTCAGTATTGACAGACATATCACTCCGTCCTTCCTCGTCAGCAGATACTAACTCAAGCTAATGCTAAAAGTGACCTCCTAATCAATACAGTTCCGGCTGATCTTTTATTGCTCATCTGCCCAAATAAATCCTCCTCATTTAAAATGATCCATTCCAGACGTTTTATTGGACCACAGTTATCTTCAAATGAAAAGTAGCTCTATCAGTATACATTATATAAAAGGTTATATTTACAAACAGACTATATGAAAATGATGATCGGTAAACAGATGTGTTATTTACTGACATCTTACATAAACTACAATAAAAGTTTTTAATTTTAGTCAGTCAATTCCAAATTGACTGCCTAAATAAAATTAAAAAGTTTTATGGTATTTTCCTAATTGAAGTAGTTTCCTAACTGAAAGTTATTTAGTCAGCTGTGACTGATTAATCATCAAATCAGTCAAAAATCAAGATTAAATTTTTGCTTAATTAAAATTAATTAATAATATTTAACCAAATTTTTATAGCATTATATTTAATAATAATAGTAAACTATTATTTACATTTTCCCCCATTCTCATTACTGTAAAAATAAAAACATAAATAATACATTAATACATATTATATGAAAAAATAAGATAGATAGATAGATAGATCGATACTTAAAACAAGATAAAACAAGAAGCACTACATACATATATATATATATATATATATACACACACATATATGTATATTATATACACACATATATATATATATATATATATATATATAATATATATATATATATATATATATATATATATATATATATATATATATACAAATATACACTGCTCAAAAAAAATTAAAGGAACACTTTTTTTTCAGCGATAGCATCAAGTCAATTAAATTCTGGGATATTGACCTTGGCTGTTATAGCAGAGGGGTTGTTAATCAGTTTCAGCTGCTTTGTGTTAATGAAATTAACAACAGAGCACTAGATGGGCAACAATGAGATGACCTCCAAAACAGGAATGGTTTTACAGGTGGAGGCCACTGACATTTTTTTCCCTACTCATCTTTTCTGACTGTTTTCACTAGTTTTGCATTTTGCTAGGGTCAGTGTCACTACTGGTAGCATGGGGCGATACATGGATCCTAAAGAGGTTGCACAGGCAGTCCAACTCCTCCAGGATGGCACATCAATACGTGCCATTGCCAGAAGGTTGCTGTGTCTCCCAGCACAGTCTCAAGAGCATGGAAGAGATTCCAGGAGAGAGGCAGTTACTCTAGGAGAGCTGGACTGGGCCGTAGAAGGTCCTTAACCCATCAGCAGGTCCGGTATCTGCTCCTTTGTGCAAGGAGGAACAGGATGAGCACTGCCAGAGCCCTACAAAATGACTTCCAGCAGGCCACCGGTGTGAATATCTCTGACCAAACAATCAGAAACAGACTTCATGAGGGTGGCCTGAGGGCCCCATGTTCTCTAGTGGGCCCTGTGCTCCCTGCCCGGCACCGTGGAGCTCGACTGGCATTTGCCATTGAACACCAGAATTGGCAGGTCCGCCACTGGCATCCTGTGCTTTTCACAGATGAGAGCAGGTTCACCTTGAGCTCGTGACAGACGTGAAAGGGTCTGGAGAAGCCGTGGAGAATGTTATGCTGCTAACATCGTTCAGCATAACCGGTTTGGTGGTGGGTCAGTGATGGTCTGGGGAGGCTTATCCATGGAGGGACGCACAGACCTCTACAGGCTAGACAATGGCACCCTAACTGACATTAGGTATCGGGATGAAATCCTTGGACCCATTGTCAGACCCTACGTTGGTGCAGTGGGACCTGGGTTCCTCCTGGTTCACGACAATCCTCATTTAGCGAGAGTATGCAGGCAGTTCCTGCAGGATGAAGGAATTGATACCATTGAATAGCTCCCACACTCACCTGACCTAAATCCATTAGAACACCTCTGGGACATTAAGTTTCGGTTCATCCGATGCCGCCAGGTTGCACCTCGGACTGTCCAGGAGCTCAGAGATGCCCTGCTCCAGACTGGGAGGAAATACCCATGTGACACCATCCATCGTCTCATTTGGAGCATGCCCTGATGTTGTCAGGCATGCATACAAGTACGTGGGGGCCATACAAACTACTGAGTACTATTCTGAGTTGCTGCAATGAAATTTCAGCAAAATGGACTAGCCATTTTGGCTATGGACTAACTTTGATTTTCAGGGTGTCTTTGAATTCTGCCCTCTGTAGGTTGATAATTTTAATTTTCATCAAACGATGTGGCATCCTTTCATTCCTAACACATTACCCAGTCCATATCAGTATAGATATCCAGCATGATATTTTTCCCCATTGAGATCTGATGTGTTTTCAAAGTGTTCCTTTAATTTTTTTGAGCAGTGTATAATGTGCTTGCAAAATTTTTGGAGAAATTATGTTAATCCTTTCTCATTTTCCATTTCAGTTTTGAACTCTAGAGGTGAGTTGCATTAATTCATAGTGTGCGTTCATGCAGTCCACTGTAAGACTCCAGAGGACTGCAGCTCCAAAGCTTTGAAGATAACAATGGATCTATGGCTCCTCGACAAGGGAACTGGAGCTTTGAATAAGTTTGGACACAAAACGAGCCATTCCAGTCTTAGCCATCCATACTAACAAAACAGCTAGAAAAGCAACAGCCAAATCTCAAGAGTTTGTTTCTAATGAAGTTCTCCTTCTGCCCTTCATGCGAATTGATAGAAACTAACAACATATTGAAGGGATGGTTCACCCAAAAATAAAAAATTCTGTCATCATTTATGCATCCTCCACTTGTTCTGAGCATCTGCATCCTCTAACCTATTTGAGCTTCTTTCTTCTGTTGAACATAAAAGAAGATTTTTTGAAGAATGCTGGTAACCAAACAGTTGACGGTAGCCATTGACTTCTATAGTATTTTTTTCCATACCATGAAAGTCAATGGCTACCGTCAACTGTTAGTCTACTGTCAACTGAACAGCTGATGGTAGCCATTGACTTCCATAGTATTTTTTTCCATACCATGAAAGTCAATGGCTACCGTCAACTGTTAGTCTACTGTCAACCAAACAGCTGACAGTAGCCATTGACTTCCATAGTATTTTTTTTTCATGCCATGGAAGTCAATGGCTACCGTCAAATGTTTGGTTATCAACATTCTTCAAAATACATTCTTTAGTGTTTAACAGAAGAAAGAAACTAATACAGGTTTGGAACAAGTGAACTATCCCTTTAATTTGTTTATTGTCACCAAGAACTCTTCAATTTGTATGTGAATGACTAGAATCGGATGTTTGGACTCATTTGAAAGGTAAAGTAAGTCATTGTTGGACTTCTGGTTCAACCAATGGTGTGAGTTTGGAGCCTGCTTGTAATGCTAGTAGCAGAGCTGATAATAAAGCAAACAGTGATGCTGGACTCAAGCTGAATTTGCAACACGAGCTCATCAAGTCATTGCAGACAACTTTCGGTAACTGAAAGCGGCAGGAGTTTGAGGCTTCGTTAAAAAACGCAGGATATCAGCAGTCCTTGTTTAGTCAGAGATGTGAGACTGGGTCGTTAAAATCTAGAAGCTGTCTGCCGTACTGATGGTGAATCAGTCTGACGGGGAGGGGGAAGAGAAAGTGTGTGCGCGCCTGTGGGAGAAGACCCCAGAACCCTGATGAGTTGTCAATCACTGTCAGCGTACCTCCTGAGAGAGGAAGGGGATGATTTGAGCACAGATAGCACTGAGTCGCTTCACGATCTCCGCCTGCAAGAGAACACACATGTACACACGCTCGATTAGAAAAGAAAACAGTGACAGTGATAAACCTGTACAACTGCACTGGGCTCTCAATTCCCAGGCACACAAATGGCTTCAATTTAGATTATATTTATGACAATGATGTCGAAGCAACAAAAGATACACAAGACAGAGAAAGAGAGTGACATATAATAATGAAATGAGGGTCATCTAGCACAGCTGGGATGGGGGTTGTAGGTTAATTGTAATTTTGTGGGAATAAATGTTAAAAAACAAAAAACAATTCCTAACATTAGTAACCACCCAGAACACCCAAGAAACGAGTTTAAAACACTCATAAAACCCTAGCAACCACCAAGAACACTCTAGCAATCACCTAGCAACCATACAGAAACACCCTAGAAACTAGTTTAAAAACACGCATAAAATCCTAGCAACCACCAAGAACAATGTATGTGGCAACATCCTATCAACTGCAACATGGTCAAATCTAACAGAACAACCTGGCAATGCATTAGAAACCACTCATGACATCCTAGCAATCACCCAGAACACCCTAGCAATCTCCTGTACTATGTAGCATAAAATGTAGCAATGCAAAAAACACTCATAATATCATAACAACCATGCCGAAACACTATAACAATGAGCTGAAACACTCACAAAAACTCTAGCAACCACCAAGAACATTCTAGCAAATCACTTAGCAACCATACAGAAACACCCTAGCAACCACCCAGAACTCCCTAGCAATCCTCTAGCAACAACCAAGAACTATGAATGTATCAACACCCTATCAATCGCAAAGCAATACGTTACTATCTAACAAAACAACCTGGCAATGCATTGCTAATAAAGATAATAAACCACTGGATACTAAACCACTCATGACATCCTAACAACAACTTAGAACCATAGAAATCCCCTAGCAACCACCAAGAACACTGTAGCAACACCCTATCAACTGCATAGCAACGTGACAAGCAACTATCAAACAGAACACCCTAGCAATGCAAAAAACACTCATAATACCACAGTAACCATGCAGAACACCATAGCAATGAGCTGAAACACTCATAAAACACTAGCAACCACCAAGAATACTCTAGCAATCACCTAGCAACCACTCAGAACAAACTAGTAATCCCCTAACAACCACCAAGAACTATGAATGTAGCAACAGAACACCATAGTAATAATGCCATAGTAATGCGTCAAAAGCCACTCATGACATCATAGCAACCACCCAGAACACCCTAGCAATCCCCTAGACACCACCAAGAACACTGTAGCAACCATTTTGCAACCACCAAGAACCATGTATGTAGCTACACCCTATCAACTGCATAGCAACGTGATACTATCAAATAGAACGCCTTAGCAATGCAAAAAACATTCTCAATATCATATAAACCATGCAGAACACATAACAATGAGCTGAAACACTCATAAAACCCTAGCAACCACCAAGAACACTGCAGCAGGAACCAAGAACTATGTATGTAGCAACACCCACTTGCAAAGCAACATGCAACTATCAAACAGAATATCCAATGCAAAAAAAACCCTCAAAATATCACAGCAACCATGCAGAACACCATAGCAATGAGCTGAAACACTCATAAAACCCTAGCAACCACCAGGAACACTACAGCAACCACCAAGAAATATGTGTAGTTACACACTATCACTCATAAAACACATCATCAAACAAAACACCTTAGCAATGTGTTAAAAACCACTCTAGACATCCTAGAAACCACCCACAACACCACTGCAATCCCCTAGCAACCACCGAAACTATGTAGCAACACCCTATCAACTGCATAGCAATGTGATACTTACAAACAGTAACAGTACTTACAAACAAACCACTCATAATGTCATAGCTAAAATGTTATAAGCTCAAACACTCATAAAACCCTATAAACCACCAAGAACACTCTAGTAACCCTCTAGCAAAACCCTATCAACTGCATAGCAACATGCTATTAACCACACAGAACACCCTAGCAATGCACTAAAAACCACTCATAACATCATAGCAACCACCCAGAAACCCAACCCCACAGTGATGCCCTAGCAACACCCTAGAAACCACTCAGAACACCCTAGCAATTCTTGAAAACCATTCACAACATCATAAAGCACCCAGAAAAAGCTAGCAATTAACTAAGTCACAACATCATAAAAGCATGCTAACAACAACCCGAAAACCCTAGCAACCACATAAAATACCCTAGCAATACACTTAACATTCTAGCAACCACACAGAACACTCTAGCAACGCCCAGCAACCACATACTGTAGAAATGCCCAGCAACACCCTAGCAATCGCCCAGGACAACCTAACAACCACTTAGAACACCTTAGCAACCACATAGAATTGAGGCAGTGAGTTTTAATGGGAAAGTGACACTAATATGTTCTTTAGAAAATATCTAGTTTGTGTGTGCGTGAGTTCTATTCATTCAGCCATTTCCCTAGGCTCTGTGTGTGTGAGTGTGTGTGAGAGAGAGAGAGAGAGAGCAAGAGAGTGAGAGAGAGAGCTCTTCAGGGCTGAATAGCTTGAATAGTCTCAATCTCCTTGCAACAGAGAACACAAACACACACACACGTTTAATTATAGTCTCACTAAGAAAAACAACAGACAGGCAGACAAGTGTTTCACACACGCTGCAACACATGAACAGTTAATTACTTTCACTTGCACACACACACACACACGTTCCTTTCAAGGCGTTCCTCGTGGTGCCCAGTCACCATCCACCTTCATACTCCAGCCATTATCCTCTTTTTACTGTTTTTTCATTCTTTTCTTCCTGTCCTGTGATAAGGCTCTGTGATTTTCTAACACACACACACTCTAATGGAGGAGTATTTGCAGTGATGGAGGCACAGAAACACAGCAGACCTCTAAGTGCACTCTAATACCTACATGAGGAGCAAAGCAAACCTGTGTTTTAGAGCTGTGTATGTAACTGAGCTATTTTAATCTGCACACCACCACACAATACATTAAACAAAATTCATAATGATGTAAAAAAGAAGCATATCTTACTTAATGTTTTATATTTACTAATTAACACAAATCTATCTATCTATCTATCTATC
>JAFVLL020005053.1:0-15588 GCA_021397915.2 Tor tambroides | reverse complement strand
CACCTCTCTTTATCTCCTTGCACTGGCTACCGGTTGAGGCTCGCATCAAGTTCAAGACATTGATGCTTGCATATCGAACAACCAAAGGCTCTGCATCTGCCTACTTCCACTCACTATTACGAATCTACATTCCCTCCAGAAGCCTGAGATCCGCTAGTGAGTGATGCCTCGTGGTACCATCACAGAGAGGCACAAAATCACTTTCCAGATCATTCTCATTCACTGTTCCTGGCTGGTGGAACGATCTTCCCACCCCAATACAGAATGCTGATTCCCTGACAACTTTCAAGCGACAGCTGAAAACTCATCTCTTTCAAAATTATTTGACCATCCTTAAAAAAAAAAAAAAAAAAAAAAAACTTTTTATTTATTCCTTCCTTTTCTAGTTAGTAATTATTTGGAAAAATGCCTGAAACTTGGTATTATGAGCACTTCCTGTGTCTGTCTGCCTCTTTAGGATGAGTTGCTTTATGTATTCCCCAATTGTAAGTCGCTTTGGATAAAAGCATCTGCAAAATGACTAAATGTAAATGTAATTGGTGCTGACAAAAAAGCATCCATCTGAGACTGAATCAAAGGGAAAGAAGGCCAAAAGCAGAAAATATGATGATAAGTACTTGGAATATGGCTTCATTCAGACCAGCAATCGGGGGCATTCCCAACCACATTGTGTAATTTGCGGTGAGGTGTTAACAAAGGAGAATATTAAACCTTCCAAAATGCTAAGACACTTGACAACAAAACACGAATCACTGCAGTCAAAACCACTTGAGTTTTTTCAGTGAAAACTACAGGAGCTACGTAGTCAAAAATCAATACTACAGAAAGCCGCTCGCTACAGTGAATGAGAGGGCTCTTCACGCATCGTTCATTATCTCTCACTGGATTGCCAAAACGGGGAAACCATACAATTTAGGTGAGACTTTTTTCCTACCCTGTGCTAAAGAGACTGTTTCTGTTATGTGTGGACAAAGCGCTGCTGATCAGTTAGCATTGATTCCAGTGTCAAATGACACGGTGACTAACCGTATTGGGCGAATGGCAATGGATGTGAAAGAGCAGTTAATCATGAAAATTAAATCTAGTTCATTTTTTTTCTCTCCAACTTGACGAGAGCACCGATATTGCCGAAGCACAGTTGTTGGTTTACGTTAGATTTGTTGATGGAGAAATTAAGGAGGATTTTCTTTTCTGTCATGAACGTGCAACAGGTGAGCAACGTTTCACCACATTGGATTCATTTGTACGTGAACATGACATTGAATGGAAGAACTGTGTGGGAATTTGCTCTGACGGAGTGCAGGCAATGACTGGTAAGCATAGTGGATTGGTAACCAAAGTACAGGCCGTCGCTTCATTTGCAGTGTGGACGCATTGCATGATACAAGGACAAGCCCTTGCAGCTAAGATGCCACCTGATATGAAAGTGATGGATGAAGCCTTTCGCGCAGTCAACAAAATAAAAATGAGCCCAACAAGTACACGGCTTTTCAAAGTTCTCTGTCAAGAGATGGGCGCAGAACACCAGCAACTGCTGTTTCATAGTGAAGTGCGTTGGCTTTCCAGAGGAAAAGTTCTCAATCGACTCATGGAGCTCCGAGAAGAGGTGAGGATCTTTCTTTTGGAGAAAAACTCCCCGCTAGCTCCAAAATTTTCTGATGAAAAATGGCTTGCTCTTCTGGCCTACCTAGCTGACGTTTTCAGCTGACTTAATGATATGAACGCAGGACTTCAGGGCAAAAATACATCGCTCTTCACTCTTTCTGACAAAATTGAAGGATGGATCAGAAAACTGTCATTATGGCGAACTCGCTTGGACAATGATAACTTTGATGCTTTTCCATTACGCGACAATTTCCTTAACGAGAGCATCGTGCCAAGAGCCAGTTTGCGTCCGGTTATCGGTGCTCACCTAAGTGAAATGGAAATGCAATTCCATGAGTATTTCCCTGAAAATCAAGCCATGTCTGTAACAGAAGAGTGGATTAGAAACCCTTTTATAGAGACATCACTGACAGGAATGCCTATTGAATTGGAGGAGTCACTGATTGACATGGCAACAGACACGGGCCTGAAGCAGAAGTTCACGGAGAAACCACTGGTGGATTTTTGGATATCCGTGCATCCCGAATACCGAGAACTGAGTGACATGGCGTTGAAAAAACTTTTCCCATTCGCATCGACCTATCTCTGTGAGACTGTTTTTTCAGCACTGGTGTACATAAAGAACAAGTACAGAGCAAGACTCATGGTTGAAGATAGTTTGCGTCTTTTCCTCAGCCCTATTCAGCCACGGCTGGACTGCCTCACATCCTCTATCCAAGCCCAACTATCCCACTGAGAGAGTAGAAACATTGATGTTGTTTTTACATTATAAAATATATTATTAAATATGATACTATCTTAATATTAATATGATATTAATATAATGGGCTAATACGCTTCTATTATTCAAATCCGTTAAAGGATTGTTAGGCTGCATTAATTAGATCAACCGGAACCGGGAACACTCACCATAACACACGATGTACTTGTTACATCGTAACAAGATTGGCATCTATGCTAATATTTGTCTGCTTCTTTCTTATTCTGTTTCTCAGTCCGTGTCCGGATCAGATGGTGGATCGGCGCCGGGAGATGATGTTAAAATTCTGATTGTCGGTGGAGGCCAGACACCTGGATGAGCCCCGGGGACATATTCCCAGTGAAGACCTCGACTAAAAACACAATAAATCTAAAAATAAAACAAAATAACTAAAAATATATTAAAATTCCTATCTACATAATACTATTACTGTTAGAAATTGCAACAATATTAAAATAGAAATATAATACATTTATACATTTAAAATTTTAATTAAATCAATAATTAAACAATAATATCCTGGCCAGAGGAGAACTGGCCCCCCGACTGAGCCTGGTTTCTCCCAAGGTTTTTTTTTCTCCATTCTGTCACAGAGGGAGTTTTGGTTCCTTGCCGCTGTCGCCTCTGGCTTGCTCAGTTGGGGACACTTAATTTCTAAAGATGTTATTATTATACATTATTGACACTCTATTCTCCAGTTTGATACTGTTAAGTGCTTTGACACAATCTGTATTGTTAAAAGCGCTATATAAATAAAGGTGACTTGACTTGACTGTAATTTAGTTTAGCACATCTGATTGTTCTATAACCTCCTTATTGATCATTCTTTTCTCCTCATTGGACCCTGATAAAAATACTCTCTTCATCATATTAAGAATATTTTTTAAGTTCTTTGGTTACCCACGGTTTTTTGGAAACACAGTCAAACTTTTAGTGGGTATAATCAACTCAACACAAAAATTGATATAACTGGATACCATAAAAACCTGATCATTCAAGTCCAAACTATCACTTAAAAACAAATCCCAGTTCGTAAGCTCAAAGCAGCTTTGCAGCTCTCCGATGCTTGTGTCAGTCCAGTTCTTAAAGGTCTTTTTCTGTCTTTCTGCACGCCTTACAACTGGTGAGTATGCCGACGCCAGAAGAATTGTGTTATGATCAGCTGACCCCAATGGAGGCAGGGGAACGGACTTATAAGCACCTTGAATCGGACCATAGCACCTGTCCAGAATCTTGTCCGCACGCGTTGCACATGAGACATACTGATAGTATCCTTTTAAAACATTGTCCAAATAACACTGATTAAAATCACCCAAAATAAATTTAGGAGAATCTGGAGATTTGGCATCTAGTTTGTTCAGAACTTTCATCAACAGATCTGAGGCTATATCCAATTTTGCACGAGGATGAATATACACAACAAGAAAGTAAAGTTGGGGAAACTCACGTGGTAGATAAAAAGGTCGAGCGGAGAAAACAAGTAATTCAATTTCAGAGGAGCATATTTTTTCCCGCACAATCACATTGTTGCACCAGCTCTCCTTAATGTACACACAAACTCCACCACCGTGCTTTTTCCCCGTAGTCTCTTTATCTCTATCCAGCCTTACAGGTCCAGAGTATCCACTGAGTCGTAGATAGTCATCACTGACCGAATCATCCAACCATGTTTCTGTTAGCACCACCATGTGCGAGTTTCTGTACTCGTGAAGGAAGGCCACATTCCCTTGCAACTCATCCATCTTGTGTCGAAGGGAACGCACATTACTCAGTATAATATTGGGCAGCGGGGTATGTCTGTGATACGCTTTCAACCTGTGCTTAACTCCTCCACGCTTACCCCTTTTCCTTTTAATCCTCCTCACCGAAGACTGGACTCCGCCATAGCTCCGCTGTACAATCCCGCGGGTATTTCTCCGCAATTCCACAGGGATGTCACACACTGGGTCCATAGAATCGGCAGCTGAGCGCAAGCTCAAGATGTATTCCCTGGAAAGCATTGCGGTGTAAACTTGCACCAGCAGAGAAGTGCACGCCACTCTAATCAAAAAAGTGATCAGTAGGAACAAAAGTCGCTGTGAGCTAAACATCTTTGCACATTAACAAACGCCAAACCATAACGAATTTAAAAATGAAGCATGTTTGGGTTAAGTCCTAAAATGAAAATAAACACTTAAATAAACAAAACAACAGACCATTAGACGCACAACCCTACTGGCTGCCACATGAACAGCGCCAGAAATTGGCCGGCACCAATCAATGAATATTCGAAGATGCCACAATCCTGCAGAGCCGAATGTCTGCGAACCCATAGTGTGGTGAATGACGTCAAGTTGACCTTTCCAAGATGGCATACACATCAACGCAGGCATCTATACATATCTATGGTTGACCCAGTCTGAGGCTGACGCAGACTTGGCTGCCATGCTGCCCGGGCAACTGCAAGCACTGGGTTGTTATAGACACCTCTACCCTGCCTCGAACACTCGTGGTTGGACTGGTTTCTGGGCTCAGACGGTGACACTTAGCCATGCTCCACCCCAGTGCCTTTCTTCCCTGAAGTGCACAAGGAGCTCATAAAAGAGTGGGCAAAGGTTATGGCACAGACCATGGGTCAGGCGAATTCCACTCTGGTGGTCCAGGAGCTGGCTTAACCTAATGGAGATGAGAAATGTCAAGAAAGTACGCTTTCTCAATGCCTCTATCTCTCAAGGTGGCCTATTTGGTGACACTGTCAAGGACTTTGCACAACAGTTCTCAGCAATGAAGAAGCAGACAGAAGCCATCAAACACCTCTTGCCTTGGCACAGGTCCACTTCCGTCTCAAGACCCCCGAGGCTGCAGGCACCATATGCTTGTCATCAAGGCTCCACCTCCACCTAAACTGGCAGCCAGACCCTAACAATGATCCTCTTGCTGCAAGGTGGCACCGCCCGTCCGTCAATAGACTGGTAAGGACTCTCGTAAGGTTTGAGTGGCTGCTGACCTGCCTGATGGGGGGGGGGGGCTAAACTCTAAGGCTAAACACTGTTATTACGATGACCCTTACATGGTCAACAAAAGAGTAGTTTTTGTCTTTCCCTGGGTTATACTCAAGCATCTGGTGCCCATGGCCCTCTTCACAAATCCTCTTAAATATTTTCACAGACTCCTGGGCCATATGGCAACCTTAGCCACTGCAACTGCACTTGGGTGAGATGCATATGAGACCTTTGCAGTGAATGCCATGATGGGCATGGCACCGTGGTACATATCACGTGTCCATCACACCAAATTATCGCTGCATTTTCAGCCCTTAGTTGAATGCTCTTTTAGAGACCATCCGCAGAGAAAGAAAATAAATAAATCAGTAAACAGCCAAGGGACGTAACTTAGAATGGGAGATGGATCGGTTTGTGAAAGCAAAGAGAAAAGCCATAGATGAAGTCGCACAGACCCAGACAGGTGCTAGTAATTCAAAAGCTAATTGTAGGTGGGGGTGGGGGATTTATAGGTTTGAGGGGGGGTGTGACCAAAAAAGTTTGAGACCACTGCCTTAGAATGAGTGTCCAGGCATATCGTGGTCACAACAGATGCTTCCAGGACATTCTGGAGCATGGTACACCATTGGAGTGCAGCTTCTCAGGACCCCAACTACACTGGCACTTCAACCACCTCAAGATTTTGGCTGTGCTGCTTGCCCTGAGAAGGTTTTGACCATTGATTCGGCTATGGATCATTGCACCAGTGGCGCATATAAACTGCCAAGGCAGTGTCTGCTCTCGTCGCATGTCACAACTCACCCACCATCTCCTCCTCTAGAGTAAACAGTGACTCAAGTCGGTGTGAGCAGTTCTCATCCCCGGTGACTGCAATCATAAAGCTGACACACTTTCACAACAAGTTACACACCAAAGAGAGTGATCCTATATGAAGTATTTTTCTACTATTCAGTTTCCCTGGCAGTGAACCCTGTATCTTTCCCCAGACGGAGCCTCACTACGTCACAAGTCACTGTGGTCAGTAGTCTCTCACTTAGCAGGTTGAGCACACTACAGGGACTCATTCCCTATGTAGTACTTCCCATCAGGTGAGTCCAGAGGATGTACTCTCCACATACTAACCTCTCTTTGGGTAGGGTGTGGTCCCTGGAGTGTTCCAGTCTCGGCAGCCATATGAACACAACTCGTTCTTGTTACGAGTGGGTCTCAAACCCAGGTCTCCGGCATGGGAGGCAGGCGCTCTAACAAGGAGGCTAAAGGCCATGACTTCTAGCATCAGTCGCTAGAGTGCCTCATTTTGAGATCAGGGGAGTGAGGTTTACACGCAACAGCTCTTACTGGCCTACGTCGGTTACAGGAGCTCAACAGGGTTTACAGTACAGACTCTCTGGAGTGGTTTTAGAAAGCCAACACTAAACCGGGGCCTCTCAGTGCTTCTACCCATTTGAGATGAGAACACAGGAGGATAGCAGCTCCACACGAAGGCTATAGAATCTAGCGAAAGTGTTGGGGGTCACCCAGCCTGCAGCTCTACAAATATCTGTCAGCGATAACCTGGGAGTTAGCCGGCCCAAACTCTGGGCACAATTCGTCGACTGAAAATGCATACAGGTCCCCTACCCTCTTGATGGAGGCCAGTGCAAGCAGGAGCAGAGTTTTCATTGATAGAATCTTCAGCTCGACTGACTGCAAAGGCTCAAATGGGCCCTGCTGTAGTGATTTGAGCACTAGAGACAGGTCCCAAGAGGGTATAGAAGGGGGCCAGGGAGGATTTAACCTTCCCGCCACTTTAAGGTACCTGATGACCAGGTCATGCTTCCCTACCAAATTCCCTTCCATGGGGTTGTGGTTAGCAGGGATCGCAGCAACATAGACTTTAACCCTCTGGGGTCGACAAACGCGTTGGTGCGTTTTGGTGCTTTTTTTTTTGAAAGCCCCTAAAGGAACTTAAATTACTCTGTAAGTTTTAATCGTACAAATAAGAATAACACATCAATCAAATCTGTAGTGATCTACTTTTATTTGTATACACATATAATAACAACAAAACTTTGTGATTTTATAAAATAAAGAAAACAAACAGGGCTCTCTGTCTTCCCTGTCTCTTTTTTGCATTAGTTAACGTGTTATTGTGACATAAACTTGAACACATTTACTAGTTGGGCTGTTCCCAAACTACAACATGATGAATGCTACGCGTCTAAGAATGTTTAGACCATGTTTATTATTAATACTCTGTTCACAAATAGATTTTAATAGCATGACAAACAATAATAATTAGTTTCTCAGATATAAAATATCCTTTTTTATAGTACAAAGTATTATAAAGTGCTGTACCAACATCAGATGTTCAACTACACTGATATTCTATGGTAAAACAAGCTCCTTGACTATTGATTATGTTTTTTTCTTCTTGAATCCATGGAAAGAAGCAGAAACACTTAAATCACACACGTAAATATCAGGTATGATTTACTTCTTTCACTGGTTGGACAGAATCTGTTTCAGGAATTACTCAAAGTCTGTTCACATCTCTGTGGTTAGATCAGTGTGCACAATGTGTCTTTGACCTTCATTATGTATGTTTTGATTATACTGTGTTGTAAATAAAATACAAAATAAAAAAAAAAAAAACATTTTTTCAATCTCCTCACATTCTGTCTTACCTGCCTCAAAGTAACAGTCACACTGATGGGACATTAGGGCAGGGCCCTTTGTCTCTCAGGTGAGAATCACTTAATGTTCAAGGCCATTGCCACTCTCTCGCATATAGGCTTTCGATCACAAAACATGTCTATAAAAATTTAAATCAATATATTGTTTTCTGTGAAGGAGTAAGCAAGCTGACTTTCACATCATTTTGACATGAATATTCTAGTCTACAAGACTGATTACTCAAAAGCCTTATTCAGGACTATTTAGTATGTGTTTTATGGCCTTATTTCAGCTACATTTCCCCCCCCAAAACTTACTAACCACCCATAATCTTTTTTTTTTTTTTTTTTTTCTAAAAAATGCAAGCATATACATCAGTCTTGCTCACATATTATTGTAGCACAGTTTGTGCTGAACACAAAAAAAGTACATGTTGGCCAATAGTATGTTATAAGTAGCTGAAATAAGCACAAATGTCAGGGCATGTCAAAACATCTCAAGGGCCCCAAAATCACCTCAGACCCCAGAGGGTTAAGGTTGGAGGGAGACAGCCTTCGCTCCAACCCCTGCTGCAAAAAAGACAGCACGACTCTGATCGGGCATTTCCGGGGGTCTTCTCGGTGAGAACACCACTCGATGAACAAGTTCCGTTTCAAGGCATAAGTGTGTCTCGTAGACGGTGCTCTCGCCGAAGTGGTGGTGTCAACTACCTCCTGGAGTAGGTCACCTAAAACCTCTGTGTCCTGTGCAAGGACCACACATGAAGCTTCCAGAGGTCTGGACGCAGGTGCTACAGGGTGCCCCATGTCAGTAGATCCTTCCTCAGACGAATCTGCCAGGGAGGGGCTGTCACAAGGAGCATTAGTTCCGGGAACCAGGTCGAGTGGGCCAGTAAGGCGCTACAAGCAGGACCTGCTCCTCATCCTCCCTATTCTTGCACAGCGTCTGTACAAAAAGTCTCACTGGGGGAAACGCACACTTGCGAAGACTCCGCAGCCAGCTTTGTGCCAGTGCGTCCGTGCCGAGTGTTCCCTTGGTCAGGGAGTAAAACAACTGGCAGTGAGAGGTCTCTAGAGAGGCAAACAGGTCTACCGGAGCAGCTCCGAAATGTCTCCAAATGGAGAGCAGCTTGTGACAGCTCGTCGGCTGTATGGTTGTGCAGGCCTGAATGTGAATGGCACAAAGCGACCTCAGATGTTTCTGACTCCAGAGGAGGAGGTGGCGGACGAGTTGTGACATGCGACGGGAGTGTAGACCACCTTGTCAGTTGATGTACGCAACGGTCACAGTGTTGTCTGTGCAGACCAGCACGTGCTTGCCTTGTAAGCGCCCTCTCAGACAGTTCAAGGTAAGGCATACTTCTACCACCTGAAAAAAAGGTCTCCAAAAAGTTGGCACGGGGCAACAAAGTGCTTCAGGATTGTAATAACTAGAGGCAGTTGATGTGCCAATGCAGTTGCAGGCTCGTCCAAACACCCGACACCGCATGCCCGCCGTACGTGGCCCCCCAGCCAGTGGTAGAGGCATCCATGTGAACCACAGCATGCCTGGAGACCTGTTCCAGGGGCACTCCTGCCCAGAGAAACGCAAGGTCTGACCACGGGGTGAAGGTTTGGCAGCAGGACCCGGTGAGTGCCGCGTTGCTACGCCCACCGTGGGACTCAGCCATGGAGCCAGTTTTGAAGCAGTCTCATATGAAGCAGCCCCAGTGGTGTGACTGCCGCTGCAGCTGCCATATGTCCCAGGAGCCTCTGAAACTGTTTCAGTGGGACCGCCGTCCTGCACTTGAACATATTCAGGCAGTTCAACACCAACAGAGCATGTTCCTGCATGAGGCGTGCTGTCTGTTCGACCGAATCCAACTCCATACCGAGAAAAGAGATGCCTCTGCGTTGGGGAGAGTTTGCTCTTTTCCCAGTTGACCCTAAGGCCCAACCAGCTGAGGTGCGAGAGCACCAAGTCCCTGTGTTTGCACAACTGATCCTGAGATGAGCTAGTATGAGCTAGTCATCGAGGTAGTTGAGAATGTGAATTCCCTGCTCTCTCAAGGGAACAAGGGCTGCCTCTGCAACTTTTGTAAAGACAAGGGGTGACAGGGACAGCCTGAAGGGCAGGACCTTGTACCGATATGCTCGTCCTTCGAACGCAAACCGCAGGAACAGTCTGTGGCACGGAAGGATCGAGACATGAAAGAACACATCCTTCAGGTTGATGCGCTTCTGCATGAGCATCTTGAAAGGTAGCTTGTGAAGGGTCTGGTTCAAGACAAGCAGATCCAAGATTGGTTGTAACCCACCGCCTTTCTTGGGTACAATGAAGTAAGGGCTGTAAAACTCCATCTTCATATCGCCTGGAGGGACCGGCTCTATCGCATCCTTTGCAAGTAGGACTGTGATCTCTGCATGCAGGACAGGGGCATCTGCTGCCTTCACTGAAGTGAAGTGGACGCCCCTGAACTTGGGAGGACGCCAGGAAAACTGAATCGCATAGCCAATTTCTGATGGTCTGAATGAGCCAACAAGATGGATTGGGGAGCGCTAGACAGGCTCCCAGATACCATACAAGTGGCACCGATGGAACCACCAATGTACCCGCAGTGGGGTAGCGAAGAGGAACGCAGGGACCCGGCCCGAGCGTCTCGTAGCCGGTCCGAAGCGGGGTCTGAGTGTGTGCAACACTTACCTGCGTTCAGGCAAAGGATGAGTGAGTAGTACATTTGATAGCACTCTCAAACCGCCCACTGCTGCTCACTAGCGAGAGAGGAGGGTGAGTGTGATCCGATACTGGCCCGTCCACAACTCCCCTTCCCCTTTGGGGACCCAGAGACAGAAGAAACTGATATTTTGTTGAGATTTTGGGTACCACTGACCATGAAGTCAGTGGCGGGGAAAAATGAAACAAAAGATTGTCTGCCCGGCCCTCCTCTGGGGGAGGGAGTGGTGCGTTCACCGTCTCCCGAAGAGCATCTTTCTGCATCTCTGGGTCGCCCGTCTCAGGGCCTCTTGCTCTTCTGCTTGCCACCAGGTTTGGCGGGGTCCTGGACGGGCTGGGCAGCTGCCCTGCGACCGGCTCCATGGTGCTGCTTTGCTGGAGAGAACCGAGTCTTGTCGGTCTCCCTCATGTCAGCCAGACACAGCCAGAGATGGTGCTCCTGGACCACCATAGTGGACATCGCACAACCCAGAGACTGTGCAGTGACTACCCTCATGCAGGTCCTTCAGTGCCTTGGCCTGATGAACCTGCAATAATGCCATGGCATGTAAGGCGGAGGCAGTTTTTCCACAGGCTGCATAAGCACTGCTGCTCAGGGCCGACAAGTACTTACAGGCCCGGGAGGGAAGCGATGGCCGACGGAAAGGTGCCATCCACGACCCACTGAGCGCATCATGCACTTCCAGAAAGAAAGGCCCTGAGAATCAGCGTGACCCACCCCAAAAAAACAGTTGTCCAGCCTTGAGGGTTCGGGACAGGGTGGACAGGGTGGAGGCTTCCACTCGAGCCCAACCCTCTCAGCGGCCTGGGCAAGCATAGCCACCATTTCTGGATCCGTATCCGGCATTGATTATTATGTCCAGAAAGGTCTGGCTCACCCTCTGATGCAGCAATCGACATCCGATCATCGGGGGAATGCCGAAGGATACGAGATCCACTGGCTGCAAAGTGCCGGCAGAAGGAGGAGCCCTTGGAGGTTTGTTGGTTTCTCACCGTCACCGTAAGACCAGCCAGGCGACTGCCAAAGTAATACCCCCTCCCACTACATCTAAGCAGAGGCATTGGAACCCCACCCCTCTGCAGGAAAATGGAGCCTGGTCCGTAACTTCACGATGGTCATTCTCCCGCAATGAGAGCATGACTCATCCATGAACTCTGCCTCAGCGTGCTTAATGCCCAGACACGTGAGACAGCGATCGTGACCATCGCCCGGCGCCAGGTAAGGACCGCATCCAAAAACCCGTGGGTGGAAGGGCATCTTAAAAAAGACGTGTCTTTAAAAAGATGTCCACCCGTGAATGCTCTTTTATAAAACGCTCTTTTAATGTGCTGAAGCGCACAGGGGAGATGGCTGCTTGCAATACAAACAGGGGGTAGTGCAGCCTGGTGTGTGCAAACCACTTGAAAACCACGGGAAAACCACCACCGCTGAAGCGCTGTACTGCCAACACCAGAGCCCCAAAGAGTGCGCTGAACTCGTTGAGTCTTCCTCAAGAAAGAAAGCCAGGAGCAGAACAACATGACCGCTCCGCTCTGAAGCGAAAAAGCTGAGTATGCATTGCACCTGCTGCCTAGTTACACTCGCGCTACAATCAGCGGCAGCTGGATGCAATCATCACAATTCATGTGACCACACCAACATGACTTGGAGTGACCAACTGAAAGGGAACAATTGCTGATTGAATCTACTGATTTGAAACTGAATATATAATGTCAAAACTAAGCCTGTTCATGCAAATGTTCAAATATTTACATGTTTCAAACAGCCTTTTAGATTTTGGCACACTGTATATGCTCACCTGATCGGCAATATCATCAGGTTGGCCATGCACAGGTACACGGGTTATACCAGGAAGATCGATCAGAGTGAGATCACAGACATCAGGAGATAAAATTTCCAGAGAAATAAGTTCATCCGAGATTCCAAGTGTATTTCCAGCAAGCTTGTTTTGAGCTGTAAAATACACATTCATAAGTTCACAGACTTAAACTAGACTAGTTTTGGTTTTTCATGCGATATTGGAGAGTTTGGAAATCCTCCTTAGGACACAGGGATGTGCTGCAATCCCAGCGGAATAGAGAATGTCTTTTAAATTTTAATTCACATTTGAATTTTAGAAGAAAATCATTAAAATGTCCATATAATTAATGAATTCATTTCAGTTTGTTAATTAAAATGGAACCAATTCTGAACCAATTCATTAACACTATGCAGGTTATGATCTGTAGGCATTTCTGTTCATACTGACCTTCTCTGACGAGGTTATCTACCTTTAATGGGTCATTAAAGTTCTCTTTGTGTCCTCCATAGGAAATGGTCCCTGACCATGGTCCTTTTTTTAACTTCCGTAATTTCAACTCAAGAGGACAGCGAGTGACAATACCTTTAAAAAATAAATAAATAAAAACACAGACAATATACCGCACGGATATCAAGGTGTGGGGATGTAACAATTATGTTCTGTTTTTGGTTTCATTTCCGTTGTTTTCAATTCCTATTTTGTCTGCCTAAGTTATCTTGCTAATTCTCTTTTTTTCCTTGTTTCTGTGCTGTTTTCCTGTCACTAGTTAATCGCCATGGTTACTCATTTATTAGCTAACATCTGTTTGGATACAGTTCAGACAATTATTTTGCCTATTTAATATTGCCACAGCATCACTTCTTATGTTCATGTTTATTTTTAGATATTTTTAAATACATTATGTTGTACCACGCAAAATATTAAGAAGATTACTAAGTCATTAGGTTAAATTTTTAGTTATACAAGAATTGAAAACTCAAAGAACACACGACTATTTTTTTCCAATAAATTTTATTGTTGTTAATCAAAATAAAAAGTGCTGTGAAGCTTTTTCTTAGTAGTTTTCCATTTCTTTTAAAACTCCCAGTATTTGTTAGTTCCTTTATGTTTACTTATTTTTAAGTCACTTTTGGAAAATAATATATGTTAAATAATAAATTTAAGATGATTATAGATTATGTAAGTGGGGGCACAAAGATTCACTGTTATTATTATTATTATTATTTATTTTTTTTTTATTTATTTTTTTTTTTCCAAAGCATTGCAAACAATGCAGAGCCACTGCAATATTGCAATATATATAGGAAAAGTGAAATATACTAGAAAAGGAATATAAAAAAGTGAAAAGAATCCGTAAAAAGAATTTCAGTCTTACCACTTCCTCGAGGTAGAGCCACCCCAGAAAGTGCCTCCAAAACAGAGCTCTTTCCAGAACTCTGGTCTCCCACCACTGCAATGGATGGTAGATCTATATCCTTATCAATGCCGATCAACCTCAGAGAGTCAATCAACTCAATCAAAGGCCGAACAAACTCAATGAAATGATTGTAGAATGCTCCATGAGTTTGTGACTCTGAAAGTGAGCTTTATAATTAAAACATGAAACGAGAGAAACAAACAGAGATGATTTAGCTCATCAGTTGGTGGCTCTAGTGGCAGAAAACAATACAAATCCTTTCACTGTAGAGATGAAAATATACCAGCTTTTGTCTGTGTTATGATCTGAATTAGAATTTGAAATTATGAAGCAACATCAGTATTTGAAATGTAAAGAAAGAAAGAAACATTATTAGCAATCAAACACGTGAAACATCTGAATACTATACCTCTCTTCACTTCGGGAATCGTAGTTTGTGAGTTTGTCTTGACCATCCATAATGTGTCTAAAAATGAATTAAGAAATTCCAAACGGAGATGTCATTTATCAGTAACTTGTTTAGTGTTAGCAAAAAGCACATTTACAGTTGTACTGTTTTTAGCATTTTGCATTCACTTGAATAGTAGTGTGCTTACTGTTTAAAAAATGATGTCTCCTTACCTTATGCTTTTGTTAGCAAATGTAGCAAAGTTCAAAATCCCATAGGTTTATATGGGCCATCTTTCACATATTTTCAACATTGATTAACAGAATATACACCAATAAAGCAGAAGTTTATTGTTTGTTAAGAAATTAAAATGGTATGACTCATATGAAATTACTGAATTACCCATGTCTAGAAACACTGATGACAGGTCACTGATTCATATAAATGATTATTTCAATCAGAACCACTCTGTTTGATCAAGATTATTTATAGAGGCTCTGAATGATAGTGTCATGTATCAGTGTTGAATGAACATGCACAGAGATGAAGATGATGGTAAACAGTCTTTAATAAATCCACAGATAGTTATTCCACACAAGGGAGGCTGGTAACCCTTACGAAACAAAAATATATGTCAATATATTGGAAGATGTAATGTGATATATGAAATAATATATTTTGATATATGGGACTCTAGTTCTTATATTTTTCAATATTCTCCAATATATGCATGAACCATGTATAGCCATATATTGATACATATAAAATATATATTTATCAATAAGACAGAAACAATACAGCAGCCTACTACATAGCTTTATTGAAACACTCATTCCTTTTTACTAACACATGGGTTTACATACAAAATTAAATGTCTCAAAAATACATTCCAATATGCCTACAAAGGTCCCCAATTCTATACAGATTCAGGCAAATTAACATCCAAATTTAATCATTCAGCAGACACTTTTATCCAAAGCGACTTAAATGAGGACAATAGCAATCAAACCAACAATAATATGTAAGTGCTGTGACAAGTCTCAGTTAGCCTAACACAGTACATATAGCAAGTATATATATATATATATATATATGTATATAGTACAAGTACAAATGTATTTTAGTAGATATTAACATCGGCACCCTTGGTAAATATAATCAAAGAAGGCTATGAAAATTAATCTGCATTTTTAATCCTTTTGATCTTTTATTTTTAAAAATCACAAAAATCTAATCTTTCATTGGATAATAAGAATTTAAAATGGGGG
>JAFVLL020005052.1:0-15942 GCA_021397915.2 Tor tambroides | reverse complement strand
AATTGAAGCTCTCACCATTTGGTTACGTGCCTGAATTCATAATTTGAAGTTATAGGCACCCATTGAAGGGATTGAGAGACTATAGTGTTTAGCTGGCCAGGAATATCATCAGTTGTCTCTTGCGTTTAGCAGTACGCTGTAAATAGCGTTGTAGTCAAAGCTAGTATGGGTCAAATTTCATAATTATATACCATTAATTAATAATAGAATATATTTTCTATTTATAACAACAACAATGTTACCATTATTATTATTTTTAATAATAATAATAATAATAATAATAAATTATATAACAGCAAACAACAAAACAACAATAATTAATATTTATTATTTTTATTATCTAATATCTTTATTTGTAAATAATCTTTATATTTTTTTTTATCAAATTCATGTTCTTAATAATAATAATAATTATTATTATTGACAATATTATATGCATATTAATAATTAATTAGTAATTTCTATACACATTAATATTATAAAAATTTGCAAATCAAATTGAAATAGTGTAATGTACCCTTCAAATATTCTTAATGAAGTAATGAAGTTTTTCTTAGTTCATAATTTATTCATTATTTTAATTATTCAAATACATATTCAGAAAGAAAGAAATTAAGAACAGTACATGTTTTTCTTTTTTCTTGTGAATGTTGTTGTTTGAATAATATTAAATCAGGATGCACAGTTATCAAGTTGAGTCAGTACTCGGTACTATGTTATGAAAAGTCTAGTACTTTTTTTTAGTACTTTTCCCCTATTATATCTTTTTTATTTTAGTATTCACTTGGTGCCAAAGTACTGGTACTTTTGACATCCTTACACAAAAAGTATAAGTTCAAAACTGAGTTAGCCATGTCAGCTTCTTGGACAGAGATAAGCTGCTAACAGGTTTTCTCCTGAACAGACAGCCTCTTGTATAGCCATTGTCAGTTACACTCTTGACCATTAGATAGCAGATAGCAGACTTACTGAAGGGGGCAGTTTGTGCCCTGACAAGGCATATGTTGGTGTGCCAGTGCTGTAAGCAGCCCATCACAAATGCATTGTGACTCACAGGCTTTCTTCGGCATCGCTGTGCGAGAGAGTGGGAGAGTTTCGAAAGAAAAAGCAAAAAAAAAAAAAAGCAACAAAAAAAACAAAACAAGTAGGAGTCGCACAGCAGGGGCTTTTGGAGTGGGCACTCTTCCAAAGTTGTTAAGGGCATTAATATTTCAAGAGCCCTTTGTTTTCCTCCTGGGCGATCTTTTACAAGCAGCCAATTAGCGTCGGAGGAATCGCAGAGGCCGGTGCCGCGCCTCATCGTTGATTGTAAATTAGCGGCCGTACGGTTTTGGAAGGGACAGCTGTTGTGTGTGGACGCTTCGTGAAACCCTGGTGTCTGTTTGACCAAAGCCAGTGGGGAAAACATGAATCCTACTTATGGTAAATTAGTTATAAAGCCCATTTAAGATGCTCACTGATTTCCGACGCTCCCCAGCTCCTCTTTGGCCCGCGGTGACCCGCGTTGTTGATTGGATAATCGCGCCCCGCACGCGGCACATACGTGAACGAACACCCGTGTGTTTGGAATGGGGAATTGCAGCAGGCACAAACAATGGTTAGCATAGTGCTGGGACTCAGTGTAAATTAATTAATAGCATATCACTCTGTAGAAGCAGTGGACGCAGCTGAATGCTCCGCTAACCCGCAGAGTTACGTACTGATTCTGGTTCCCCTGTTGGTGAAGGGAAAAACAGAGAGAAAATAGACACATCTCTGAGGGGAAATGCTGTGAATCCATAATAGCCTGCAGTACAGACAACTCAGCACTCGGTACTTTTGTTTAAAGACACGCCTCTTCAGCTGCCGCTCTTTGACGGGTAGTCGAACACTTCTGATCGACTCGGAGCTGGATGTGAGCAGCGTCGAAAGACTTGATGGTATAACCTGTTATTTGATGTTATGAAACAATGTTGGAGCATGTTGTGACACTGCAACAATTTAGTAGCTAATGTGTGATGGATGTCAGAAATTTACACCCACCCGCTGCTTTAATTAAGCTAGAAAAAACAAATCCCAGTTGCTTGGAAGCAGAGAAGGAGATGGGAAACGTAGCCTAGAATTAGGTAGATATGAACTGTAAGGTTTCCGGGATGGTACAGAGGGTTACAGGCACGATGCAGCACAAAATGAACTAGGGGAGTACAGCTAGTGCCGGAGAAGAAGACAAAAAAAGTGGAAAATATGTCACCTGGTTGTGTCTTTCTTTGAATTTGTCCTTGATTAGGATGGTAAATCTATTCATATCCTGCTTTGGTCACTGCTGAATCTGATGCATGACATTTCAGCAGCCCATATTTTTGCTATAAATATATATAAACATTTAAATTGGTCGAATGAATCACCCTGTAGACTGACTCTCATTGTGAACCTAATAGTGGATGTTGTTTGCACTAATTAGTAAATATTAGGAACCATGGCTAGAAGTAAAACCACTGCAGTTTTAATTTAACCTAGTTAAAATCTCACAAGTAATTTTAAGTTCATTCTGATTTGGATGTAACCAAAAGTTGTGATGTCTTAATGGGTTAGTTGTTTTCTCTTTAATTAGCCCATCTGTTTTTACAAGTTTAATCCAATCAGGCCTGGTTGTAACATGATAGATGGGTGTTAACGCATTGACAGGGTAATGAGTGATCGGAGTGGTATATCCGACCTAAGCTCATCAGAAAAACGTGCCTATACCTAATAAAAAAACCCAATAATAAATAAATTAAATTAAAAAAAGAAAAGAAAAACATACCTAGACATACCGTACAATTTACTGCAGTTTTCAAATGAACTGAACACTTGAGGCAGTAAAACAACAACAGCTTTTGTTGCTCTTCACACAAATTATGATTATGGGGCATATTATCAAGTTATAAAGACTTCGTTTTGCATTGAAACCTTGCACAATTCTATGTTATGACCTCAAAACACTTTGACCGTAGTGCATGATTTGTAACTAAAACTATTTGAAATTTGCATCACATAACCAGCTCCATGTGCATGCTTTTCTGGTGTGGTAAACTTGCTTGGTAGCTCACCTGGTACAGCATTGGACTTGAGATGTGAAGGACTTGGGTACAAGTCCTGTAAAACATGATTAGGGTTGGATATTGAGAACCGGTTTTAGAATTCCATTTTAGAACCGGTTCCAAATTTCCAAGAACAGGGTATTCGATAAGACACGTGCATTTCGATTCCGCTTAACGATTCCTGCGTTCGCATTTTAATGTGATTTTGAACTATTTAAGCACAGGAAGGGAAATAACTTGCACAGTGTTTACGTGCAGCGCACACATCTGAAGCGTGAGCATGGAGAACAGCGGCTTTGACACATGCTTTGACAGCGGTCCCAATGTGGGTTCTGTGTCCGTTCTCCAACCGTTCCGTACATTTCCCCTGCAGAAAAGGTTGTTCCGGGCCAGAACTGACTTCTCTTTCACATTTATTGACCAGTATGCACAAAATATGTCAGTATATCATCATAAACACAGCCGTTTTTTTTTGTCTTAAAGGGATAGTTCACTTTGAAATTAAAATTTGATATCTATCAGCTTACCCCAAGGGCAGCCAAGATGTAGGTGTCTTTTTTTCTTCAGTAGATCCAATTTTGATATTTTTAGGTCAAACCGTTCTGGTCTCTGTCATGTAATGGCAGGTATAGGTCACTGTAACTATAGGAGGGGAAAAAGAACATGCACAGAGAAATCCAAATTAAACAATTCCCCATCGTAACTACACATTTATGGCCTAAGACACGAAACGAGCGGTTTGTGTGAGAAAACGAACAGTATTTATATCGTTTTTTACTTCTTGTACACAACCATGTCCAAGTGATCTGAGTGCGCATGCATCTGGTGTGTGCGCCAGAGCGCGCGCTCTGGCGCGAGAGATCACTTCTGGCGCTTTCCGGCGCTTGCGCAGACTAAGCCAGAGCGCGCGCTCTGGCGCACACACCGGATGCGTGCGCGCACTCAGATCACTTGGACATGGTTGTGTACAAGAGGTAAAAAACGATATAAATACTGTTCATTTTCTCACACAAACCGCTCGTTTCGTGTCTTAGGCCATCAATGTGTAGTTACGATGGGGAATTGTTTAATTTGGATTTCTCTGTGCATGTTCTTTTTCCCTCTTATAGTTACAGTGACCTATACTTGCCATTATATGACTGACAGACCAGAACGGTTTGACCTAAAAATATCAAAATTGGATCTACTGAAGAAAAAAAGACACCTACATCTTGGATGCCCTTGGGGTAAGCTGATAGATATCAAATTTTAATTTCAAAGTGAACTATCCCTTTAAGTGAACGTAAACAAATGATAAAGAAAACGCACGTGTAACAGTATTTTTAGATCCGCGTGTGTTCGGTGTCAAAGAGACAGCTGCCTAATAAACAATCAGTAACGTTAATCAAAGAACAAAAGAAAATCATTAACTGATCTTGACTGAACATTTTAACTTTAATGAGGATTAATATATTTTTTTATGAAAAGAAAACTATACTGTGTATTTAAACGTTTTTCAATTTCTGTTCCTGAAATTTGTTCAGTTTTATTATTTTATGCTATTGCTAGCTGATTTGTTTGTTCCTATATTATTACTTACTGTTTACTTGTCTTTAACAATTTAATGTTTGAAATTTATATTAGTCTAGTTGTTTTTTTTCTGTGGTATTGTTTGGTAAAACCATAGGCGAAAACAGAATAAATATGCTTGACATCTAAATGTTTGATTTAATTATTATTTTTTTTTAATGGATTTGTTTATCTTATTGGAATCGGAATTAGGAATCGATAAGAATCGGAATCAATAAGCAGAATAGGAATCGGAATCGATAAAATTCAAACGATACCCAACCCTAGTCATGATAGAGGAGTTCAAAGACTTGGAGAAGCAAGCTAAAATGGCATAGTTGTTTCAGCAGATGTATTTCTATGTTTTGTTTGGTTTTGTTAACACTGTCAGTTTAGGGTTTAGTGTAGGCAGAGTGTTATTTTCAAAGGTGATAGAGAATTAACCTCTTAGCTCCACTCACCTGACATTTCATTTCCAAACTGATGCAATACGTGCAAAAACCAACATAATAAAACGTTACCAGATTGGATAAAACTAGATAAAACTAAATGCACTTTTAGCGCCACTCACTGGACATTTCACTGCAAAAGTGTTGTGAAATGTGCAAGAAGCAATGTAATATTATTTTGCAGAAGCTGTTTTTCCAGTGAGCCTGGGTTGGGCGTTTCATGTTTCTTATCAGTTTTTTAGACTGACACTAGATTATTACTTCCAATAAATTCTAAAATAGCAAAGCGTAAACATAAATGTAAAACTAAAAATTAACTTAAAGATAACTTAAAATTAGATGCAATTGTTTAAATTGATGGTCACCTCCAAACAAAGTACAGATCTTATTTTAGTACCTTTGCTGACATCTTCGTCTGTAGCTTTGTTAGAGTTTTCTGGCCAGTGAGAGAGTGGGGAAAAGTGGTGTGAGAGAAGCCAAGAAGTGCCTGAACTGGGTCAAAGAGAGGAGAAAAGAAAGAGCCAGTGGCCATACTGTCTTTAATGGCCTCCCTCCCTCTGACCAGCAATTACAGGGACCCAAATGATGATCTATACAGGCAGAGAGCAACGCTCCGGCCAATGGAGACAGATGGGGTGAGAGGAGAAGACTGCAGATTGATTATTGATTTAGAGGACAATGATGGATCGCGATTTGAAGGAGAGTGTGTGAGGAGAGAGTAGGTTGAGAAGGAGTTGAGTTTAAGGGGATGTGTGTGTGTGTATGAGAGGTTGGGCTTTGAAAAAGAACTGTAGTGATACCTTGCAGTAGGCCTTCAGACCTTTAGAGGGAGCTCTTCATGTTCAGTAAAGATAATTCAACAGCATCTGATGAAATATGATGACGATAGTGTGGTCAGTTATTATGAGTTGACATTGTTGTGGATGGTTTCTGTGGCTAATGTATAAATATAAATTATTTATAAATTGTAAGAATGTATTATTAATCTAAAAGTTATTCATCTATTTGTTTATTTTTAAGAGTGTCCAAACTTTTGACTGTTGTGTATGTTATGTAATAGTCACAATCTCAGAAGTAGAGCTGCATGAAGTGTATGTGAGTAAAAGCAAAATAAATTCATAGTATAAATAAATATCACCTATTGCAGGAACCCTTTAAGCTCAAGAGTACCAGCATCTGATGACAACTGAACATAATATATATTAGAGAACATATTTCTCTCTTAGGAAATGACTCTTTATGGAGCATTTGTGCTGTTATCCACATGTATAAGTCAGTGTGTAGCTAGTCCACATGGATTTTCCTGACACTATTTTTTGTGTTGACATATTTTCCATTGTTTCCAGAGGTTTAGGTGGGAAATTATATTGAATCAGCCTGTTTATTGTTGCCAAATGAAATAGTTTACATCACATACTAATTGAATTGAATTGAATTTAATATTTTAATTATTTTATTTTATTTTATTTTATTATTTTCACTATCTGCTAAAAGCGAATTTTGTCAAAAGTCTAGCATATAGATGGCCTCAAAGCTAACACACATGGACTAAAAGCCATAAAACGCTAATTTAGATTTCCTGTGGTCTTTCATGTAATCTTGTTCTGCACTCAGCATCTGAACAGGTCACTCACTGTCCCCTCTGACTGCAGTCCACACGCTTTGATGTTCTGTCTGTGTGTTTGCTTCTGAACAGATACATTCAGCTGTTTCCCTCCACAGCTTTAATGTAGAGGATTCTAAGAAGAAGAAATGACCAGACAAAAGCGCCTGTGAGACACTGCTTCATTTGACGAGTGGCGCTGTGATGGCCACGCTTCAAAACACCACTTTATGTGTGTGTGTGTGTGTGTGTGTGTTTTCTCTTTTCAAATCTTACGTTTCATGAGAAAGACCACAGGGAATTGAAAACATACTGAGGGCCCTTAGGCTGATCACATGTTCTCTTCCTGTCATAAACGGGAAGCAGTAACGCTGGAAGGAAACTCAGTTAGCATGTGGATATCATGCACTCATTAGAACAAACATTCAAAAATAATTTTACAGCTTGCTTAATTTCCGTAATTAAAGTGAGCTAACACATTACAATTCATGGAGATTTTGTCACTATTTAATTTAATTGAGTGCAATCCATTATTTGTAAAATAGAAGTTTACTTAATCCATTCGCGTTAGGACCACATGAATAATTTCTACTGGTGTTAACCTAGCATAGGGAGAGTAAATGTTGAAATTAAGTGTTATATTATGCATTTTTGCACAAAAAGTGAAAAAATAGTTTTTAATGTCCATTATGTGGGGATCAGTGCTATTTCAGTATCATTAAGATAATATTATAGTTTTTATTAATATGTTGAATCATTTTTCATTTTCATATTTCATATTTGAATTGCAGTTTTTAGTAATTTTGTCAACATTTCTTTCAAGTAACATTTTTTTTTAAATTAGTTTATTTTCAGTTTTAGTTAACTAACCCTGGTTGGAATGTACATGCATTTCCACAGTTATTAACATTAACATTATTTTTTTTGTGTATTTTTACAAACATTGTGTACATTTATAACTCTGAAGTTTGCGTTGTATTACCTTGCCATTAAAAGGGAGTGACACTAAATTTGACTTTGTTCTCCCTTCTGACTACTGTAATCAATAATTCAATATTTTCTTCCTCTTTGGAAAGTCATATACACAATCATGGATTTTTTTCTGAGGGGTTCATGTGCATAGCACTGAAACCCTATTGTAATTGCAATTCTAACTGTAATTAGAATGGCCAAGGATCAGCAATCTCCACGTAAACTGATCGGGCAGACCAAACCGTAAGTCATAGAGGCTTGAAACTTGGAGGGACGGTCGTACTCACACCGTCTACAACGTCACCAAGGCTCGCCCCAGTTGGCTTAATGGGGGTGCTACTGCGATCAAAAGTACAAAATCGCTCATAAATCCTAAACCGTTTGTCGCAGGCTCTAGTGTCTTATGTCGTTGGAATCCTTGGCTCACGGCAGACACTTTGATTCATCAGTCATCTTGGCGAAATTTTCTGGTATTTTGCATTTTTTGAAAAACCTACTTTTGTGAACTAGTCCTAGGTTTTTCACCCGATCGGAAACAAAAACCAGTGTAGGAAGATTCTCTGGAGAGTGAATATCAATAACTATCAAATATCAATAACTATTGCCTTTACTAAAACAGCTATAACTTTTGAACGGATTGAGATATCTTCGCCAAACTCACTACACGTATGTAGGAGCTGAATCTGAGGTCACATGAAAAATGCGCTTGGCCACTTGGTGGTGCTGTAAGAGGGAAATAACATAAAAACGGCCATGACTACACAAACATTTGTCCTATGGACATGAAAATCGGTACGCACAGAAAACATGGCCGCCATAGGCCGATGAACTTTGACAAGGTTAACAGAGGCCGATTGGAGCGAAATTTGAAAGAAATCAGCCACTGGGGGAGTGATATCACATTTTTCAAGGGTGTAAACCAGGGTTCCTCAATTAGTTTTTGCCGAGGGTCGAATTCTGCCAACAATACGAAGCCAAGGGCCACTGACCTATATATATATATATATATATATATATATATATATATATATATATGTATATATGTGTATATATATGTATATATATATATATAGGTCGGGGGGTTCAAACTGTAACACCGAGTCCCCCACTCCCTACCAGACGTGATGTGATAAAATCTTTTCCATGTAGTTTTTGTCCTAAACCCGCGACAGCGACACGTGACAATAAGCGACAGGGGATTCTATTTTAGAAACGGTTTTTATTTTCTGCGACGTCGCGGCAAGAACAATATACAAAATATGACAGTGATAATCTCAGGCAGTGGCGTGCACAGACCTCAGGAGGGGCAGGGGCTAAGTGACGTTGCTGGGGCATAATCGCGGTCCGGGTGGGGTTGGTGGTTGGTCCCCCTCGGTAGAAATCACGGACCGGGGGGGAGGGGTGGTCCCCCTCGGTAGAAATCACGGACCGGGGGCACCTAGACCGGACCGAAAGGGCACTTTAGCGTCGGTGTGCACGCCACTGATCTCAGGTAATGATTATGTGCTTTATTCAATGTTAAAAGTGTCTAATGTGAGTTTGAATATTACTTTGCGTGATCTTTATAGCCATAGTGAAAGCAACAATAGATATTTTACCTCAGATCTTGAAAATAATTTAAAGCAAACTTGTGGTGCGTTAAAACTGTGAACCACTGTGAACCAACAATTCCATAACAAAGATGGTATCAGTCACTCACTCACTCAAAACTGTTCAGTCCATTCACATTTGAATCATCTATTTTCCGTGTCCACTTTTCTTTTCTTCACACTCGCCATGTTTTTGCTGTCACATCGTATCTACACTGGACGCGACAAAGCATTGCAGATCATTTGAACTTTGTGTCAGTATGTCATAAATAGAACGAGTCAGCATTTTACTGTCTGGGATTTCTCGTGTTGCGCCGCATCCAGTGTAGACAGTATCACTGATTATAATGGGTTCTATTGTATTTTGTACAATAGAATATACCGCTCACGTCTGGTGTAGACACCGTGTAAGTTAATGTCGTTTTCTGATGCTGTGTTTGAATTTTCATGCTACATTATTTGAAATTAGCGCGGGCCAAACATTTTTCTCTCATGGGCCGGATGTGGCCCGCGGGCCGCCTTTTGAGGAACTCTGGTGTAAACTATTGTATGTTGCGCAGTTTTTCACACATATTTTTCGCACAATATTTGTATCATATGATAGACCTCCTCATTCCGAACAAATTTGCCTCTAGAACCACTACTGTCAATCAAACCGTTTGTAAAATGATTGAGAAAATGTAAAAAACATACTTTTGCAAACTAGTCCTAGGTTTTTTGCTCAATTTTGTAAAAACCATTGCAGTACAATTCTCTGGACTCTCTAGGTCAATAATTATAAAAAAAATGTTGAAATTTACCCTTTGGGAAGCTATAACGTGGTCGTTTAGAAAAGGGGCCTGTCCAAATATATCCAAAAGCCTATAAAGCCTAAACGAAAACTCAAAACCTGACGAAACTTTTAGGGAGATGGTTTTAGGGAGATCGGACCACAGCTGGCGATATAAGTCAAAAATGTTAAAAAACATCATGTTTCTATGGTAAATTACCTGGATTTGCCAAAAATGTAATGTACATATATATTTATATTGGATCAAATGGTAACATAAAAATTTGATTTGTTGTAGTGACCGTTTACCATATAAACTATAGAAGTTTATCCAACTATAATGACTTTTGAAATGTGGAAGTGTGAAAAGGGTCCATTGTTTGGATAAAAAACAAACAAACATGTTTTTGGTCCAGATATCAGCTAGTTTCCTCTTCATGGAAATCTGATCTCATAGTTATCCGATAATAAAAATGCACGAAGTCTGATGTAAATACCTCCTTGGTTGGTCTAATTTGATATGTCTAATTTAATTGCGTTTACTCAATTCTGTTTCTGTTTCCGCTTCACAAGGTTCACGGTTTAATTTAACGTCAAGAAAACCCATTTCCAATGTGTGGAAGAGCTGTCCACAATTGAATTAAGTTCAGCTGAAGAATTCTTCTTTCGAGTGCACCTTCAGTTGGTGTCATAACAGTGAATCAGGATTATATCAGTTTCCATCTGACAAACTCCATCTGATGATATTGGCTGCAGTTTTCTGCGTGTTACAAAACCATGAGGGATAGTGGGAGGACATCTTGATCCGGTAGATTCTGCCTATTTAGGAAAATCATTTTCTATTGAGAACTGTACGTTTCACCCCTCCTCCACTTTGAACTAATCACTGGCAAAAGACTGATGAGGGCTGAATTAATGCCCGTAATGAAGCCATTAGTGTAATTATAACCATGGCAATCAGCCCGTGTTTTGACCAAATTTTTTTCCCGACTTGACGGAAAACACCTTCGTGCTGCACACAAGTGCTCTTAAATCTGCCACATGTCCTTTCCTCTTTGCAATACACCCACACGCACACACACACATACACACCCTCATCACAGATACATGCACTGTACTGTCAGTCTCCAGGGGGTTTATGCTCTGGTGGATTCTGTCTCTCCCCTCTGTCTTCTTTGAAGTGTGTGCTCTCTGCCCCATCAGGACTTCCTGTGTGGGAGGAAGGTGTATGTGCCAGATTCTAAGTGCATTAGAGAGATTTTGCCTCCAAGGCCTGGACCGGGAACAGCCACGCCTGACCTCCACCTTTGCGGAATGGAAGACAAAGAGAGTAAAAGAGGCAAACTAGTACCAGCCTTGAGGGAATCAGATCTTTTTTTTTTCTTTTTTTTATCAGTGCCTGTTTATTGGTCACTACATTAATGTTAACTAAAATGCATGATTAAAGTAAAGTAACAGCTATGAGTTGAAACACCTGTTGCATTAGTTGCTGTATTGCAGTGTTTCTCATTTGTAAGTCATTTTCTATAAACGTGTCTGCTAAATGAATGCAAACTATACAGCCTTCTGCTGCATTCTTTTGCTGGAGGACCATGGGCATTACTAAATGCCTAATTTTCATCATATAGTGGAGTTGCATAATATATTGTCTGATTATTATAGATTTATTATATTAGAGATTAAATTGTTTTAATAATAACACTAACAATAACAATAATAACAATAATAATAATATCATTTTAATATTAACATAATTTGTGCATGCTCATTTGCTCATTTTTTACATTTAGATTACATTTGTCATTGTCTAGTGTCTAGTAGATAAAGTTAATATCTTAAAAGCAAATTTTACAATGAATTTCCATTTTTCATACTGTACATTATAATTTTGTAATGCCTCAATTCACCTGTAGCATTTTAAATGACTGATTTTTATTTTTAGTGTTTTATTTTTAATTTAATTTCACAAAGTATTCACAAAATATACAATTTTAGGGCCAGATTTACTAAACAGGGCGAATTAGCATTTAGAGAGCAATTCCATAAAAGCGCAGATTGGAGCGGAAAATTCTGCATGTTATTTACTAACAATGCACACATTAAAGAACACAGACGCAGCCAGATCATTTCCATAATGACCAGTGCAATTTACCAAGAGCAGTGCAAATTGGCACCTGCTTTAAGGCATGCTTTTTTTTTGGGCGTTAAATAATGGAGCAAATACTAGTAATTTGACGAGTGCAAATGTTAGTAAATCGTGTTGTGTGATTCATTTTAATACTCTCCTCCCATAAATTTTGTGTCTGAAAGTGAAACTCCTACAATGCATATTCATTAAGGTCAGGGGTAAAAATAACTGTGTCCACGCCTTTTCAGCGCTAATTCTTCACTGCGCATCTTTAGTAAATCCTGACAGTACTATTTTAACAGCAAAAGACGGTTTGCGCTGGCACAAGCTGTTAGTAACTCTGGCCCTTAATATCAGGCTTTTATTGATTAACATAACAAAAAAATAATTATCTGTCTCATCAGTATCAGCCATTATTATAAAAATATAACACGGTTGTGAGCTTTACATATTTGTGTGTTTGAGTGTGTCTGTGGGTTTTGCTATTATTTTGTGAAGGAAATTTCAGAAAATAAATTCAAATTTAAAATGCTGTTCGATAATAATAACAGCTAATGACTTGAACGCACAACCTCATTGTTTGTTGTTTATTTTAGGGTTAGTGGTAGTTAGTCTATAGTTATCATAATTAGCATATATTGCAAACAAGCTCCCACAAGGGTGTACATAGGGGTTGTGCATGCATGCGTTCAGGGCAGAGTACCACTGAAGTGCGAACACGAATAGCTCTTTAGGAGTGAGCTGGTGTGTGTGATGCGTCGTGTTGCCTACAGTCCTGCCAATTAGCCTGTTTACGTCTTTAAAAAGCTCTTTTAAGGAACATTAAACATGCACATTTCACCACATGGCTGTGTGGCTCTGAGGTTAATGAATTTTCTCTTCAGCAAGGCACCAGAAATTAACAAGTGGATCTCGAGATGGCAGCCTGATAGAGGTTTTTACGTGTAAACAAATGCCATCTGAATCCTCGTGTCCACGCACACACATATTTGCGCATAAGCAGTCTCGCTTAGAGGAACGTTCCTTTCCTTAGATCACAGTGGGGGGTCCGTCTATTCACCGTGACAAGCTTGAGTCGGAACAGGGACTTCGTAAACAGTCACGAAACACCTGATCCTGCTCACCATTCCCCACCTCAAAAACCTCCTGATGGGTTTGCTCGTATCTGAAGTGTCATTTCAGATTCTGTATCTCTATTTCTGAAGCCCTTGGCTGGATGACTGACAGATTAAGAAAACCTGCACTCTGTGGAGGTTTGTTTGAATGAAATTATGTGAATCATGGTCATCTTTTTGTGTTAAAAAGTAGCGGAGATGGTTTGGGTTGTTGGGCTTGTGGTGTAACAAAATGCCAGAGGCGTAGCTCATGAACATTAATTAGGCTATACACAAATAATTTAACACAATCTTATACTGTTTAGTGCAAGGATTGCCAAACC
Source organism: Tor tambroides (assembly GCA_021397915.2). Lineage (NCBI taxonomy): Eukaryota > Metazoa > Chordata > Actinopteri > Cypriniformes > Cyprinidae > Tor > Tor tambroides. Next base: position 2,387 of record JAFVLL020005052.1, on the reverse strand, counting down.
TTTTTTGCCAGCCAAACCTTTTTGATGTAAAAGATTTACTTGAAGGAATTTTAAGTTGTTAGATAATTTATCAACACATTGGATTGTTCACAGTTTGCTGATGGTGATTAATGGTCATGTGACATGCAGGTAAATAAATTAAATGTGTTTTTAAATGTAAATTTGTATGGTTTAATTACTAGCTTTTAAGTTAATGAACCAAAGATTGTAGTGTGCCTCCCAGCCAATAAATCACAATAAGCTTTGTGCTTTGTTAATTTTGATATGAAACAAAGTCTCCGATTTCAAATTCTTACCATTTTATTACAGTATTCAAACAATAAATGCCATTTTGGTGCAGTCTAATGTGTAGCGCCTCAGTTCAAGAGAAGAGTACCAGTTTCAACATGAAATAAACTTGAATAAACATCCGAAGGTATGTTAAAAGAAAGAGAACAACTTACAGAAATCTGTATCCTGTCTCATGTACTGCAATATACTGTCTCAGTGTTTCAACCATTGGAAAGATGTCAATATAACAGCTTGTAAACAATGTCACGTAACATCACATTCACCTCAGAAAAAAAACATTTATGACCATAAACTCGTTAGTCAGCTAGAAAAATTAACTCTAGAGAGGAGTATTTTGCTAAATATATGCACCATACAACATATTCATTATAGGTTTTTTTTTACTGTTTAATTTATGTCTGAATAAATCCATCATGTTTTTATGACAGCCACTATTTAAATGTTTATATTTCAAAAAACGAATTGGAGTATAATTGTGAGTTTATAAAAACTGAATTGAGTGTAATTAATTGAATCGAATCAAATCGGAAGTCTAATCGAATCAAAAGCTTGTGAGTCATAATCAAATCAAATTGTGAAATTTGTGTCAAAACCCAGCCCCACTAGCTATTCATCAACTCGCAAACTCTCTGCAGTTCCCCACGAAACCCAGTTTGAGAAGCCCTGGTTTAGTGCATGGTGGTGTATTGATCCAGAAATCAGTATTGATCCAGAAAACACTTTCAGTTTACATCTACATCTGTGACTGCCATCAGCCATTGATTGTAAAGTCTGACATGTTGCTAAGTTTTAGGAGTTCTTGGATTTGATTCAGTCTAGTTAGTCTTATTATTTTATAAAGCATCTGTGAATGTGTGTATTGTATGTCAGTGGATGTATATCATTAATGTGGACACATTTTATTTGTGATTTCACTAGAACTGAAACTGAAGCATGATAGATGGGAGTTTGTTTATTTCTCATAGGTTGCTCTTTAAGTGCTCTGGGGACTTAATGGAGCTCTTAATTATGTTTCACTTAAGTATCAGATAGACACAGATGAAGCTGTTGACATTCAGCTGGAGCGTAGAGCTATAAAATGAATGTGTAGCATAGCCTTTGATGAGAAGAGAATTTGATGAGTTCATATTAAAGTCTCAGACTTTTGATGACTTTGGTATCTTAGCAAATCTGAGTAGTTTGTGGCATTAAGATCCCCATCTGAACTCTTGAAGAGACATGAGATTACTAGGGTCTGAAGACAAAGCTGAGAAGCAGGAGATCTGAAGGTGAAGTGTGTAAGTTTCAGACCAAACAGAAATGAATGAATGAATAAATAAGTAAATTTCCTGAACACTACCCTTGTTTGCCACTGGTCTGACAAGCACCAAATGCTATTTTTCGAAACCTATGAGTCACAGTGTTTACCCTTTCGGGTGAATTAGCCTAAGAATGGCTTACTTATAGTTGTCTCTAGGATAAAGCATTTTAACGTACTAAAAAAATTCACCTTTAAAAGTCAGCATGAAATGAAAATTCCTTCCATCTTAAAAAAAAAAAAAGGACCTCATTCTTAATCAAAATGTTATAACGTTATCTTGTCTCTGGTGACTTATGTTGCGCTTCTCAAATCATTTGGTCAGCCTAAACCTACAAGCGACTGCAAGCTCACTTTCTGCCATTCAGCTTCCATCCAGTCGACAACCAATGGACAGAACCAAGTCCCTGTCCTATTTTTTTCTTTTGCGATAATCCATTTCACTTGGATGTACGTAACAATATGGAGGAAGAGATCTTTCACTAATAATGTTTCATCGCAACTTTAAGCAAGAGCGTCCATTTGCTTACCGTTTACTCTTATTGCAGTCGAGGAGGTATAGCTGAGATATTATTCATGAGATACGGTTGTGATGTGTATTTATACCTGTTATCTCTGTTGTATTTACCTTATCTGTGATGTAGGCCTACGTGCTGCAGGTGTGGTCCTGTCACTGCACAAAGCCCTACAGCAGAACAGAGAGAATTGATGAACAGTTTCATAAGTGGTTCATTCTGGTATTAATGAACAAAGAAAAAGACAAAAGAGGGAGCAAGAAAGACAAGAGGGAAAATAATTG
>JAFVLL020005051.1:0-10210 GCA_021397915.2 Tor tambroides | reverse complement strand
ACACACACACACACACACACACACACACACACACACACACACCTGTGAGTACACACACACACACACACACCTGTGAGTACGTACGCACACACACACACACACACACGTTTGTTTCTGTGAATTGTGGGCACTTTCCATAGACTTCTTTTACTATTATACTGACCAAACGATATTTGTTATCCCCTAACCCTAAACCTACCCCTTACAGAAAACCTGTTTGCATTGTTACACTTTCAAATAAACATCATTTACGATTTTTAATAATTTTTTCCACTCAAAAAATTCATTTTCCAGTGTCAAAAAATTCAGGTTTTAATGTAGCATGAACAAATACACACACCTGAGTACACACGCGCACCTGATCATTCCCATGAATCATTGTGAATAACATAATCTAGTTTCTACATTCTCAAACTACTTATGTATGTATATTCACTTAATGATGTTAATGTATGTTAAAAATGTGGTATTTTTTTTATTATTAATATTTTTAAAAATGTATTTATATTTATAAAAATTGATGATGATTATTATTTTATTTACAATTTTAGGAATGACAGCCTAGTCTGTCTATACTTTCAAACTTCTTATATATTTATATGTATTGATATTTTTTGGAACAAACATCACATTGCAATATATTCTACTGTTGTTTTTCATGGGCGATGCATCAGTGAGTTCATGAGTCCACTGCCTGTTAGTGATTTCATAAGGCTCTCACACACTCTTCAGCCTGTTATGATGAGTAATAACGTGGCTTTAATTGCTGTAGACAGAGCTGAGGGCAGGAGTTAATTACTCTGCAGTGTAACGCTGATCCGTGGCTCTGATTTCTGCTGTTCCTCAGTGTTTGCAATATTCACAAAAACACAAGCAGCCGAATGGAGTTCATACTCAAGGGGCGTGTCGCTCTGATGACTCCAGCGGTTTTTAACGGAGTGATTAACAGATGGAGGCCCGCAGGACACCTGCAGTACACACTTCATTACTGTAGTACTGTAGCTTCAGTGACCTGCGCTCAGATGATGAATGTAGAGAGAGCAGGTCAGTCGCTCAGGTTAAACAACACAAACACGCACTTACTGTACACCACACTGTATCTTCTTAAGATGCTCGGCTGTGTCTCATTCCGCACTGTAGTTCATATGAGGTCGATAAGTTCATCCTGAACACCAATAGAGTGCAACAGTCGTTTCCAGAAGTAAAAATGCCATTCATTTTCTTCACAGAGGAATTGAGTTTTAACAATATAACTGATGAACTTTTAAAGACAGACTTGTTCTAATTCAACTTATGATTAAAGTAATCATGTTTAATAGCGGAATTCTTCAATCAATAAATAAATAACTTTAAGTGAAGTGTCTAAATTTAAAGTTTCAAATAAGTTTTTGGAGAATAAAATGTCAAAATTTGGTTGAAATAATGTTACATTGTCATTCAGTGTAACACAATATTTATGTAGAAATTCAAACAACATGCTTATTTTGACTTGTACATATTAAAATATATAAAAGAATAAGGGAGCATATTAAATTTTATTGTGTTTTAAATTAGTAAAAAAATCTTACTGACAAATAGGCAAAACCTAGGATAGTGGAACATTTTAAAAATGTAAAATTACAACTAATTAGTATCTGGGGTGAAAGTAATTAGTCTTTTAATATGTCATAAATAAATTTTTGTTGTAAATATGCCTGACAAGACTGTTACACTGAATGACATTTTAGTGAGTGTCTTCTGTAAATCAGGGAAAAAATGTATGATATTTATTTTTTACTCAGAAAAACAAAAACAAAATTAAAAAAACAATTAATTTAAACAGAGAACTTTTCAATTTTTTTGAGGAAAAACAACAATTTATAGCAGTATTACACTTATTGTTTTTATGCTTAAAACCTTTTTCTTCTTTGACCCATATATATACGTTTTGTTATGTAGCAGCCTTACGTTAAACTGCTTTAAATTACTTTTTTTTCACAACAATCTACACTCCACACACTATGAACATTATGAAAAAATACTTCTGCAAGGCACTGTATATATAATTATTGTATGTATATATAATTTATTTATAAAATCACAGAATATTTTATATGGCATTTTCTAAAAAAAAAATTTTCATGATTTTTTGTTTTGCGTGTATCTGCATATATATATATATATATACATATATGGTTTCATTAATTAAAACTTAATTAGTTTAGTTAATCATATAATATTTTCTGTATTTTTTTGTTTTTGTGATTTTTATTAGTTATATATATATATATATATATATATATATAAAGTTTAATATACTGTAGTTCTGTGTATTTTTTTATTAATTTTTTATTTCAATTTTATTTTTAGTTATTTTACTACATAAAGTGAAACTACATGAAAATAAGAAATGATGCCTTGGCAACTAGCTAAAATAAAATATAAAAAAAATTAAATTTACTTCAGTTAAAGTTTTTTTTTTCAAGTAACTTTTTGTGGTTTTTGTTTTATTTAACTGTAATAACCACACATATATATATATATATATATATATATATATAAATTAGTATATTAAATTATATACTCAGTATAAAAATGTCACATTATAATATTGGCAATCTTTATTGGTTAAAGTATTTAAGTATTTTGTAAATGTTTTAGTGCAATCCTTGGCTTTCATTCTTTTGCAAACTTGTTTTTGTTTTTATTTCAATATTTTACTGCTAGTTTTTCAGACTTTACTTTTGTCTTTGCGGTATTTTTTATTATCAGTAAAAAATGTTGTTACATGAATATAGCGTGCAGCTGATTTTTATAGTGCATTCTGGGAAGCGAACGGTTCAGTGCACTGGAATATTGTCCAACTGCACTTGGTTATAGTTTGAGTATTACGCTATAGACTCTGTGTGTGTGAGTGTGTGTGTGTGTGAGTGTGTGTGTGTGTGTGTGTGTGTGTGTGTGTGTACTTGTTTTTTCTATCCTGGTGGGGACTTAGACCTGAATACACACAGCCTCATGGGGACTTGTGTCACGGTGGGGACCTAATTAGGGATGCAGGTGCTCAACTTATAAATCACACAGAATGATTTTTTTGAAAATGTAAAAATGCAGAAAGTTTCCTGTAAGGGGTAGGTTTAGGTGGGGTTGGTGTGGGACGATAGAAAATCACAGTTCTGTACAGCAGAACAACATTCCTTCCTATGAGAATTCTACAAAGATAGCAGAACCAGTGTGTGTGTGTGTGCGTGTGTGTGTGTGTGTGTGTGTCTCTGTGTGTGTGTGTGTGTGTGTGTGTGTGTGTGTGTGTGTGTGTGTGTCTTCTGTCTTCAAGGTCAAGTTGATGGGCAAAGCGCCTGTGAGACCTTTAGGTGTGTGTGTGTGTGTCTTAGCTCAAAGTGGACACATGAGTCGTACTTTACTTTTATAAAGAAACAAAGCTGTTTGTCTGAGGGCAGTGACAAGGTCAGCTAGGAAAACACACACACACACACACACACACACATCAGAAATCTCACACACACTCTAGTTCTCAAGCTCTTTTTTATTTTAAAGGCCAAGCCTCTGTGTGTGTGTGTGTGTGTGTGTGTGTGTGTGTGTGTGTCTGATAGACTCTTTCAATTAGTCTGTACCCAGGGGCAGCAGAGAGCTCGTAACGTCCCTCTGTGTTAAGTATTGTTTAGTGTGTGTGTGTGTGTGTGTGTTATTGTGTGTATTGTTTGTAGTGTGAATGTCTCGAGGGTTTTGAGGAGCAATTAGACAGTTGCACATTTTAACATATTGAGCTGTTTTCACACAAACTTCAGATGTTTCTGCACAGCTTTAAATGACATTATATCAAGATTGCACTACTAGATGCATATATCAGTGATTTTTTTCACATTTTTTAATTACTTTATAAATTATAGTATTTTTTTAATTAGCATTACTGTAATAAGAACTTTTCAGTTAATTTAATTCAAGTAACTAAAGTTTTTTAGTTTTAGCTAATTATAATAACCCTACATATAATTTGTAAATAAATATATTCTCATATCAAATATCACATATTATAATAATGGGAATCTTATTGGCTATAATTGCCAGTAAATCAGTATCCACCTGTATCTATGTTGGTAAATGCAATACAGAATATTACATATTTTACAAGCACAATTTTATCATAATTATTAACAGTATTGCAGTATTGTAAAAGTGAACACACACCTTCTATAGTAAGTTAGAAGCGAGCTCAGCACTGCAGTGACAGGAAGTGATGTCACAGTAATGCAGTGTGTGTGTTGCTGTAAATCCAGTGTGCTGAAGGCATTCCCTGTTTAGACTCCCTTTGTTTCTCTCTCTCTATCTCTATCTGCCGCCTCTCTTTCCAACTCAACTCCATTGATTTTAACTTCACTTTCGATTTTACCGCAGCAGTGGCCGGAAAACAGAAAGACAGAGAGAAGGAAAGACAGGCAGACAGACAAACATATATACAGGTAGACTAAGAGAGAGGGACGGATGGACGGACAGACAGAAAGACAGGCAGACACACAGACGGATGAACAGAAAGAAATACAGACAGACAGATGCAGACTGACAGACAGACACAGATAAACAGACACATAGATGGACAGACGGAAAGACAGACGAACAAAGACACAAACAGACAGACACACGGATAAACAGACACAGACAGACAGATGGATGGACAGACAGACAGAAAAACAAACAAATGGACAGATACAGACAGATGGACCAGACAGACACGGACGGACAGACAGACAGACAAACGAACAGAGAGACAGATGGACAGACAGATAGACAGACAGATGGACAGACGGACAGGCGGACAAAAAAACAGACAGACACAGACAAATGGACAGACAGACACGGACGGACAGACGCAGACAGACAAACGAACAGAGAGACAGATGGATGGACAGACAGACAGATGGACAGACAGACAAACAAACGGACAGACAGACAGATGGACAGACAGACACAGTATATGACTGTACAAGTCATTCTATATCTGTGTGTGTGTGTGTCTGTCTGTGTGTCTGTGTGTGAGAGAGAGAGAGTGAGTGTGTGCGTGTGTGTGTGTGTGTGTGTGTGTGAAAGAGAGAGAGAGAGTGTGTGTGTGCGTGCGTGCGTGCGTGCGCATGTGTATGACAGTTTCCAGTAAAACGCTTGTGGGTGTTGGAGCTAATGGTTTAAAGCTCGCCCTCTCTCTCTCTCTCTCTCTCTCTCTCTCTCTCTCTCTCTCGTCGCTCTCTAATTAGCTTCCTGTGGCCCATCCTCTAATGTGGCATGTTTATTGCCTTAACTAACCACTCATTAGCCCGGCTGATGTTTTGTCAATATTAATTCATCCATTTAAACCAAGTCAAGTCTTAAACAAAGATGTCCGCTCTGAAAAATGGACTCGACCCATTCGGCCGGCCCAAGAAACAGGGGACTATAAATTGGCAGGTGATTTCCTCCCTTGGCTGTCTTCTTCCTGTCCAGACAGGAAGTGAGATGTAGTTCAGTGTCTCTGTGTATCTCCGTATGGCTGAGTCCGGCTGGTCCACATTACAGCTCAATCTGACCCATTTAGACAGGAAGAGACATTTGAGGGCAGGTTCAGCTAATTAAAAAAAAAATAGAGTGAAATGTCTGTGTAAATTATTCATTAAGTCATCCTTGCATAAATAATCACATTGTATTGGATGTGGTAATTTATTTAATGATGGTTTTATGAATAAATGACAGAAATTCATTCTGCTTAGGTTTCATAAATTAAATTTAGCACATTTCTCTTAAAATTTCCTTTACCATAATCTTCAGTTTTTTGTAGTTATTCTCATTTTCATTACAGGCTCATTACTGTGTAATTTTGCAGTTTTTTATTATATTACAGTGCTAATATTGCTGTAATATAATGCTTTTATTAAATTTAAATAAGCATAAATTAAACTTGGTACAACTGTCATGATATATAAAAAGCTTATCCCAAATATAAATATAATTTTTACTTGTTTATATTTTATTTATTTTTTTAATTAGAATTAAGAAAAAATGATATTTTTAATATTTAAAAAATATTTTATTTTTATTTTTTTAATATTTAAAAAAAATACACTGCAAATATTGCTGTAATGCAATGATTTATTAGATTTCAATGAGCATTAATTAAACTCAGTGCAACAGTCATTGCAGTCACTTTGCAATTTAATAATTTTTCTAAAATATTTCTAAAATGTTATATATTACAAAAATTAAAATATATTTAACTGCAAATAGTGCTGTATTACAAGGATTTTATTCAGCTTAAATAAGCGTAAATTAAACTCAGTACAACAATATTAATTTATATTTATTATATTAATATGTAATTACATTCATTTGAGTAATTTTATTTATTAAATTAAATTATAATTAGAAGGAAATGTGAAAATAACGTCATAATCGTAATTACAGTTGAATAAGTTAGTAGTCATTATTTTAATCAAGTAATCCTGCCTAAAGCTCCTCAGGAGATTTAATGCTCTGCGTTTATTCAGAGACTTTAAGAGCAGCTCTTCAGTCGAGTGTTTAAGGTTAAAGTTTGACGTCTCTCACTTCCACGCCGATGGATTTGTGCTGCGGTGTTGGGAATCAAAGGCCGGATTAGTCTACAAACCGCACTGCTCTTAAACGCTCCGGATCACACCGGAACAAAGCAGCGAATCGAATCCGCTTCACGGCACAGGGGGTTTGATACGTCTGAAACCACAGGCGGGACGCGTCCGGTCACACAGAGACTCACACATACACAACACAAACACACACAACTCTCTCTGTCTCACTGTAAACTGACCTTACAGACACTTACTATAGCGTCTGTATTTCTCCAGGAAGACTGTAGTCCAGTTATTGCTCCTACAGAAAACTGCTTTCGGCTCCACTGTCATCAAGAACAGAAATTTTAACAAAGAATCTAGAAGTAAAGAAACTTTTATTCAGCAAGGAAGCTTTACATTTTTATTTCAGTTTTAGTTTTAGTAATTTTAGTATTTCAAATTAAACTTATTTCAGTTAGAAAACATTTTAAAGTTTTGTTAGAATTTAATTTTTTCATCTAATATTTCCATTTGATTTTGTTTCAGCTTAATTACTGAAAACATTTTTTAATAGTTTTGATTAAATTGAATTAAATAGCATTTATTTTTATATTTTCAGTTGTCGTTTTAATTTTAGATCAAGTTTTAGTAATTTTGTTATATGCTTTTATTTTTATTAGTTTTTGTTATTTTTATGATTCTGTGTAGCTTTATTTTTATTTCTGTTTTAGTATTATTATTATTATTTTAACATTTAAACTTAAACTTATTACAGTTAGAGAACATTTCTCATTGTTTTGTTTTTTTTGTTTGTTTTTTGTTTTTTCATCCAATGTTTATATTACATTTTATTTCGGATATATTTATTTATTTATTTATTTACACATACATATAAAAGTGAATCAGAAGTTGGAAGCACTTTATGAAATCCAGCACACATCCAAACACACACACACACACACACACACACATACACACACACACACACACACACACACTCACACTCACACACACACACACACACACACACACACACACACACGCACACACACACACACACTTGTTCTGCTATCCTTGTGGGGACTCTCATAGGCATAATGTTGTTCTGCTGTACAGACCGTATTTTCTATCGTCCTACACCAACTCTACACCTAAACCTACCCCTTACAGGAAACTTTTCTGCATTTTTACATTTTCAAAAAACTTCATTCTGTGTGATTTATAAGCTTGTTTACCCGTGGGGACCTCAATTTAGGTCCCCACCGTGACACAAGTCCCCATGAGGCTGTGTGTATTCAGGTCTAAGTCCCCACCGGGATAGAAAAAACAAGTACACTCTCTCTCTCACTCACTCACACACACACACACACACACACACACACATACACAGACAGCTGAAGTCAGTTTCTGCTGAAAGCTTTGGCTGGAATCAGTCTGCATCAATTAGCTCACCTCATTGTTCTCTGTTGCCGTGGTAATTACCCGGCGACCTGTTGTCATTGCCACAGATAAATCCAGACCATCACTGTGTGTGTGATTATTAAGCAGCTGATCCATAACAAACAACATAAACATTGATCAGATCAGCTGATGTGTGTGTGTGTGTGTGTGTGAGAGAGAGAGAGAGAGTGTGTGTGTGTGTGTGAGAGAGAGAGAGAGTGTGTGTGTGTGTGTGTGTGTGTGTGTGAGAGAGAGTGTGTGTGTGTGTGTGTGTCGGGTCACATGTGCTGACCTCTCCCCCTCCCATACACACTGACAGTAGTTGTCATGGAGACAGCATGTGCGGCTGTTGTGGACTAATAGAGCGCTGCAGTGGAGTGAAGGAGCCCCTCGGTAGAGCTCCGCTGACAGACAGACTTCAGTTCACTGACTTCTGTTCAAAAGCAACATTTTTAAGGTGTCCTGCTAAGCTTAAACATGCCTTGCCTTGTCTTTTCCAGATCCCAGCCCCTAAATGGAAAAAATATAGTTTTTTTTCTACATTTATTTATATTTTTGTAAATTTATCATTTTTATTTAAAATATTTAATGTAATTTTAAAAAATATATATATTTGAATTATATCACATTTATTTATACTTTTTTTATAATTTTTAAAAAATATTTGTAATTTTTTAAAAGTATTTAACTATTCTAATTATTTAACTATTTTAACTATTTATTTTTTTTACTTACTAATTTACTCATACTGAAATGAATGTGTTTTATTTGTGACCTTATGTATTACATATTAGATATTATTATTATTATTATTATTATATGTATTATATATTATGTATATATATATATATATATATAGGTTAAGGTTACTGGTTTCCTCATTAGTTAGATTTGTTCTTTGTTCACCATGCTGTGTACAAAAAAAGCTTAACCTTCACTTTTGTTTATTTTTGGGTTTAAATTTAGATTTTGAGACCTAAATTTCTAACGCGTTCAGATGCGTGTGACATTATGCTGATGTAGTGACTGATGCTTTATTAGCTGAGCATCAATATTTCCACCTACAGACCTGCAGATGGTCCTAATAATAGCTCTGGTCAATATGGATATTAATAACCGTCTCTGTCTGTCTCTCAGGTAAAGCCCTGACGTTCCTCCTCCTCCAGCCGCCCAGCCCTAAGCTGCCGGCCCACAGCACCATCCGCCGCACAGCCATCGATCTGATCGGCCGCGGGTTCACAGTGTGGGAGCCCTATATGGACGTCTCTGCGGTTCTCATGGGTCTGCTGGAGCTCTGCGCCGACGCCGAGAAACAGCTGTCCAAGTGAGACACACTCTTTTAATGTACAACACTGAATCTCAGGGAATCTGGCATATTTTAGATGAATAAATCAAATCACAAATCATGAACTTCATCTCCGGAGAGATCTGAGAGTCACTTCACCACCATTATATTTGAGAAAAATTACTGTCAGATACTTATAGAATCTTCAATACAACCCGTCAAAATAAAAGTTTGGTTTAACTTGAACAAATTATGACAGGAATATAGCGGTATTGTACAGTTCTTCTCAGTGTAATAATAATAATAATAATCAAATTATTAAAACTTTATTTTTGAAGGAATATCCAAATTTTTTTCTTCCATATTTTAACAGTAAACCTTTGTGCAGCACTTGCCTTTTTTAATAACCATTGTTTTTTTTATAATAAATTTGGATTGAATCATAAATCTAGAAAAACTAAAACAAATAACAGAATTATTGAAAAAGTTAAACATTTCATAGGGCCCTATTATTGTAAATTTGAAATAAATTAGTAAACTCAAAGTTTTATGAATTCAATTGATTTGACATGCTTTTTGATTATTACATTTACCGATTTTAAAAAAAAAATATATATATATATATATATATTATTACAAATTATAATTATACCTTTAAGATGGAATAAAAAAAACCTGAATCCAGTTTGTCAATGAATTGGACATGCCTTTTGAGTATTAAAATTTAATTTAGCCATAAAATGGAAACCAGAAAATATAAAAATGAAAAAAAATAAAAAATGGAATCCAGAAAAATCAAAGAAGAAAACCTGGAATTTGGGGGAAAATACATGAATTTTCTAGGGTCGTAAAATGGGGAAAAAAAAAAAAAAAAAATTATATATACTGTGTGTGTATATGTGTGTGTGTGTGTGTGTGTGTGTATATATATATATATATATAT
>JAFVLL020005050.1:0-14402 GCA_021397915.2 Tor tambroides | reverse complement strand
TGATCTTTGCCGAAGCAAGAAAATCATTTCTGGAAAGATATTAAGTTTAGAGCACCACATAGTTCTCAATGTAAAAACCTTGACACTTAACATACTAAGTGCATCTGCAAATATAATGATTTATTGCTATTATAGTGACTCATGAAGATACATATATTAAATATGCAAAATATGCCAATGGTTTAAGCAGTTTACACTTGTTTTACACTAATAGCCATGGGAATATTAATCAAATACATATTTATATTAAATACACATCCACATAAATCTATGTAAATATATGGTATGAAAACTATTATCTATCCACCTTAGAAAAGATTCATGACCCAATTTAAGCTATTTATAGGTATAATAGGGCTGCAGTATTAATTTGATCTTGAGGCTAAGAAAGACCTTCGAGGTTCAACTCTTTCTCTATAATAACAATCTGTTATTGAGCTCATTGTAGATGCACTTGTTATCTAAAGTGGGATTTTTAATCAACTTTTTTAGGGGCCTCTGATGTCCATAAGTACAAATGCATCAGCTGTATTAGCTTTCTGTGTATAGATTTAACAGTTCACAAATACTCTTCTTCCAGAGCATATGTCATGAATTTAATCTTATTTAGTATTATTCAACACTAATCATTTGTTGTCCTATAAAACATTGTCCTGTTATACAGCAGGTTTCTTTGTGGCAATTTACCTCATATATTGTGACAACATGCCCTACTGAATATATGAACTGTCTTATTCTGTAGTATAATGGTCAAAAATAAACTCCATTTGAGCAATATTTACTGGAGTAAAAAATGTGACAACTAACCCTAGTCTCCCTTATTTTGATATTAGAAAAAAGAGATTTCTTTTGATTTAGTCTCAAAAAATGTTGTATTATAAAATGGGTTTTATAATGAAAAATACGATCACATAATTCTTGTTTACATTTCATGGTATAACATACATTTCATGGTATAATTTCCAATATGCATCGTGTAATATGTAATGTGTACAAACACTGTATGGCTTGTAATGATACAATACCAAATAGAAAGTGTATGAAATGAAAACTGACTGTTTTTTAACAACCATCCACAAGATGGCAATATAGATCGTGGAACCCGTGATTTCATATATTTTGTAAGAGGACTTGTGATTGCAGAAACATTGCACTAGTATGAAACACCGATGATGATCAAACTCACCAGTATAAGGTAGTTAGATTGATTTGTAGCCTAATTATAATAGGAGATATATGAGAGCTGCCTTTCTTCAAATACACCCATTAACCACATTACTGTCCAATTCAAATATGCCTCTCTTAATTATCCTTCAAATTATCGTTAAGAGATGTTATCGTTTAGTTTCAGTCTAACTTAACTGACTAGAATATAAAATATGCACATAAACAAAATTAAAGGTATTATGTTTATAGCTCTGTCATAACCATAATTAAACTAATTAAGTGCAAATTAGTATGTTCAGCTATTATATTGTTTAAATTTTTTATTATTGCGTTTCTTGTTTGAACAACACTTCGTGTTTGTGCCTGCACGTGTAGTTGCGGAGAGAGCGCGTGGGAAAGGCGGGGCCAAGCAGGGTGGCGTCACGCATCAGGGCGGGGCCACACTATGCAGCAGCGCAAAGAAGAGCGAGAGGCAGCGCGCTGGAATTTGGCAACAGAGCTTCGCGTGCATCACAACTCTTCCGATGGCAATATGGATTGACACAGCGCCCACTGAGATGTGAGTACATTTGATTTGTGAAACATTCGGAATAGTCAGTCTCGAGGCTCTTTGTTGGTTACACTAGCAGAGAAATAAACATAAAGTAATCTGTGTTGTTTGTATGCTCTGTAGTGCGCAGGGAGGTGAACTGGAGATAAGTTACATTTGTAAGCTGTTTGTATGACTTGGCTGCGATGCCATTTTATAATCGCGTTCGGAATTTTCTGTAAAATAACCGCCAGACACTGCCTGCCAAATCGAAAGCTACAAATGTTTCTTTGGGGGAAACACTGAAACGTCTTTCATAGGCAGAGGAGGCTAGGCATAGGCAGAAAGTATGCATGCATGCATGCAGTGTGACCTGAAAGGCCAGTGTTCGCTTATCTTACGTTTAAATTGTACTGTGACAGTGAAACAAGGCCATTCTGAGCTCTCTATGATTTGGCTGAATCCCAGTGCATCTATAATTGCCTTGTAAACTTGAGAACATTCATTATATATGTCATTACTTAATTGGATGTTTAATGTCTTAATCCTTAAATATCCAAATTGTGTTCTAGGAAGATATGAAATATGACAGTGTACTTTAAATGCAATTTTAAATGGTGTGTGTGCGTGTGTGTATGGTTAAGTCAGTTTATGATATTTTTAATAGTTATTTTCCATTGGGTTTTAGTTGTTTCTAATTATATTTGTTTGTTTCTTTAACTTGTTTTATAGTTATTTCATTCATAACAGTAACAACAACCAGATAAGTACATTAGTAATCTGTAAACTTAATGACAAACAAAACAAAACTTGTCCTTGCTATGTTATTGACTCTGCAGGGTTTAAACCTACAACCTTTTGGTGACCAACTCATTTTTTAACAGTGCTGCAATTCCCACAATAACTATTTTTATGAAGATAATTCCAAAGAGAAATGTTGATGCAGTGCAATGGCTGATTTCAGGCAAATGGTTTTTATCCATTAGCATGTTCTGCATATTTGCGAGAATAAGAGTGAGACTTATTTTTAAAAAGTGAGATTTATATTTAAAGTTCTCCTAATAATGTGCTCTTTAGAATATATGGCCAGTTTTGTCTGATAACCAAACATTCCTTCCATAAACAAAGTCCTAATAGGTTTGGACTGCTTTGCTCCTGGTTGGAGTTTGATATTTCATGAAGCTGGCAGGCTGTTGCATAAGTACAGTTCAAATGCCGTATGCTTGATCATACTTCATTTGGGGATTTGTTGTAGTTTCACTCAGCTGAGAGGAAAACATGGGCCATGTGCAGGCATCACACATCAGTATTACGTGGCTTTCTACATTAGGACTTCATGACTGTACATGCCAGACCCTGTAAAAGCACGTAGAAGATGCATTTCTTGGTTTTATGGTTATATAATACATGTCTTGTTTTTCAGTTACTTTACTTCAGCAAAAGTTCCACTTTAATAAGTGATGCAAAGAAAGATGTGTTTGTCTAAGTCAGTTTGGTTTTGTTTTAACTAAGGCACGATTACACTTGGCAGGTTTACAGTTTGACTGAAATATGAATGCAGTGTGGACCTAAGGCATCTAAATGAACCAAAAACAGGATGTGATGTCACAAAATGCAACCCTAAAAAGGCCAAAATGCTCAAGCATACCTGGTTCTTCTCGTAATATAGCATCATCCAAAACAATGTTGTGTGCTAGGCTAAATGCACTCATCTGATCAGGTTGTGATCGTATCCTTATGCTTTTTGTTTTGTATCTTTATGTTCAGTGACACTGTGAATGCTAAGCAAACAAGGAATAAACATGTTTGCCTTTTTTTTTTGTCCAGACCAAAAGAACCAAGAAAACGGAACTACTACTGTAAATGCTTAGATGGCTGATAAAAATGATCTTACCCTCTTTATCAGCATCGCCTCAACCCAGGTCACATGTAGCTCTGCTGTGATCAGTGTTTCAGTGTCATGTCACAGCCTGTTACAGTCAGTCATGTCTGCGAGTCGCATATAACACTTTCCTCTGGCGGTGTGAGCTGTTTGATTATTCTCCTTCGCAACCTGAGAAGGCACCTTCAAAAGATTTACAGCCTGAGAATTTCAATCACAGAGACATGTTATCCTCTTAAAGATTGGCAGTGTCCTCAAGAGATGCTGCAGCCCTGTGCCAGGTTTTCAGAGTATCTATTTTTTCCCTATGGCTCCTAGAGACCATTTAGGCCCAGCCTGGGAAGCACTTTGCCACTGAGGTTATGTAAACTGTGTAAAAAAATCATAAATCAAATTGAAGTAAAAAGTCAGTTATGTTCTGATAAATATTTGAACTGGACTGATCATCTTAATTTTGAGGAGAGTTTTCTTTTTGTTTATCTTTAAATTGGTAACAGTTTATTCTAAGCTTATGTTGCATGTTGAACACGAAGGGGCTCATGCTGAGCTGAGATGCATGATGGGATACATACTGTGGTTCACATGGAATCAAATTAAGATCTGTCTTCGTGTTTTATCTATAATGACTCAGCTTCTTCAGCTCTGCCTGCAGGCTGGGAGCAGATCAGAGCAGATCTGTGGAGCATTTGTTGTTGAACTTACGCTGTGGTGCTTCCCAAGACTTGCCTGCTAGTTATGCAACACAGGCCTGCATTATTGATATTTCTTTGGATATAAGATATTGTGGAACTAAAAGGTCTGTCTGCTTCTATTTCTGCCCTGGAAAAGCACTTGTATGATTGTAAACGTGACGGTGGGGAAAGGTCTTCTACCATATGCTGTGTTGAGGCAAGGATGTTATGTAATTTTGGTCCTGATGCAGACCGTTTCCACAAAATGTTCCTTCTCCAGTCATGTGGATGATGGAGTCTTGAAAGCAATCTGGGATGAATAATACATGCGCAACTCCTACCAGAAACAGCTGCTCTGTTTTGTAATGACCACTAATATACTATTTTAGGATACTAGCAAATTAGTGCAAAGACATACAATGATCTGAAAATGAAAAATGACAATAGAGACATTTTACAACTTACAGCATTTTAAAATGTGTAATATGTGAGATTGTAATCAAGGACAGAATTGCAGAGAAAATGCAAATATGATGTATGTGCATGCATTGCTTATATGTGAGAATTTGCAAGAATGCAAGTGGTTCCTGATTACATATTCCTTTTTGGCCTTAAGTAATTTCCTGGTGTTTCCCTTTAGAGGTTTAGACAGTTTTAGGACAGTTACTATTAGTTTTGTTGTTTTTGATGTTGTATTTTAATACATTAAAAATGGCACAGATTATGTTAATTTACTCTGAAGACCTAGGGCTGTGCAATTAATCGAAATTCAGTTTCGATTTCGATTTAGGCCTCCAACGATTATGAAAACAGTAACCGAGATAAAACGATTATTGCGCCCCATTCCGCCCCCTTTCCAGCGGTGCGCTTTCGTTCCTCCATAAAAGCCCAATTTCGCGTGCTAATCAGTAAAATCATGTAACGAAACTTTTGCAAAACGGGACGTGCTTGATTTATTTAATTTGATTAGATTTATTCATGTTTTTAAAAGCGTGAAAGAGAACTTGCGCTTCCTCAGGAGGATTACTGTGTATGCGCTCAGAGACACACGGATATGTAAAGTCATCTTTTAGCGCCTAAACGGTCAAATACGCGCAAAAATGTGTCGCTTAGTGATTATTCACATAACCCAGGAGGGTTTATGTAATAAATGAACGTAAGAATGAAAATACGTGTGTAACAGTAAATTGGATCCGTGCGGCTCTTAAAGTGACAGCGGACTATATTCCTGCTGCAACTGTGTGCTTAATATTAATCAAACAACAAAAGACAAAGACAAAATCACTCACTACTCTTTACTGAAGGACATTTGTAGCTTTAATAAGTAACAAAGGAAGTTTAATTCTTACAGTGAAGACTATGCTGTTTTATTTTATTTTTATTTAGGTTATTCATTTTCTCTAGTAGTATGTTAACTGAATACTTTAGACTTAAACTTAAAGCACAGTTTGTTTCATTTGTATCTTTTTTTTCTATTGTATTCTTTTGCTTTTTTATTACTGACATTGTATGCCTTGCTTTTTTATTACTGGCAGTTTAATTATTTTTAGGACCTTTTTTTTAACTAATATTAGTTACTCTAGTATTCTGCTGTGATATTGAGAATTGTGACATTTCGCTGGTCTCTAAAATGTAGATGTCATAGCAACCTTATTTACAGAAAATATTTATTTGAGATATATATATATATATATATATATATATATATATATATATATATATATATATATCACTATCTTTAAATAAATCTTTTATATAAAGTTTTGGTCATATGGCCCACTAATAATCGTTTTAAATAATCGTGATTACAATATTGACCAAAATAATCGTGATTATGATTTTTGTCATAATCGAGCAGCCCTATGAAGACCCCACAAAACATAAATGGGCTAAATACAGTAATGTTTGCTTGTTTGATACCAGAATACAGACATGGCACCCAGCAATCTCTGCATTTCTCTCTTTCCCCATTTAGATGCACTTCTGTGAAATAGGAGCTCAATACCTGACAAGCACCTGTGCATCAGTGGAGAGCTAAGTCACTTCCTGCTGACCTTCAGAGTCGTCCTCCTTGTTAGTCATAGTGAAGCATGCTGAACAAGCGTTCTAGATTCAGGGATTGGTACCACAACTTGAGTCGTGTGTGTGTGTGTGTGTGCGCATATATATATATATATATATATATATATATATATATATATATATATATATAATATATGATATATGATATATGATTACCAGAGAGTATGCCATAAGTCAGGGTCTAGTAAAAGATGAGCTTGAGCTCATTTTGTTATTCAGTATAGACTAAGCCATTGCATCCTAGCCCAGAATAGAGAATGTGATTCATTTTTATCTACTTCCTCATAGTAGTGCTTCTGTTGAAAGTGACAAACCACTTCCCTTAAGACCTCTCACAAGCTGCAAAACATCCTGGTTCAGCTGCACTTACTTGCACATATGCATTTCCACTGCCCACTTCTTGTTAACCCCTTTCTTGGTAAACACTTCATCTGTTCTAAAGGATTCTTTGGTTGCTATAATTTGTACATGCTATTTCTTTAATGTTTTCTTTCACATAACATTAAAAAATTGACTTTAAACAAAATCTCAAGTTTTTTTGTTACATTTAGGTAAAGAGTAGGGAAATTTCCCTTTACGTTCCACTAAGGGTGTCATCCAAATGAATTGCCAAACACAAAATGTGCACATTTTGTTTTCTTTTCTTAAAAAGAAACCTTAATGCATTAACACTGCATTAATACTTTTATAGTATTTACTAATAATTTGACTTTTTAGCTTTTTTTTTTTTATATATATATATATATATATATATATATATATATATATATTCAAATGTAATTTTAAGTTTTAGTAATTATGTTGTGTGATTTTTGTCTTTTTTTAAATGCAAACTATTAAATTCAGTTGCTGTTTATTTTTGGATATAATAATCAGCACTCAAAAACAAACATTTAAATGGCATGTAAGGACGATTTTGTATTTAATAACATTTATATTTCTACAGTTTGTTTAAGTATGACCAATTAAACTGTGCCTGTGATTAAAAAAATAACATTTTCTTGACAGATTTATTCAAAATACATTAAATAAGATATTACTAATAGGTTAAGTAAGTAAAAATATATTGAATATGTCTTTTTTTTTTTCTTGATAACTATCAATCTATGGAAATTGAATGACTTTTCCTGACTTTAATTGTTTTGACTAAAATATTAAAGAATGATTTAAGAATATGTATCAGTTCATTAAAATGAAGATTGATTACAATTGATATTGTCAACCCAATCCCAACGTTTTTAATCTAATTTTATATTTTATTTCAGCTTTATTTAAATTAACGAAAATTATATATATATATATAATTTTTTTTTTTTTTTTTTAGTTAACTAACAAAACTGCTATGGGGAAAAAAGCTATGCACTTGATGCCATGATTTACTGTACATGAAATTATTGAATTCACTGACAAGCCTAATTACAGTTCATCTACTGTACTGTAAGGACACCAAAACCTTAATTGGTTCTTAATAGGTGCTTTGTGTTTGTGTGTTTATGAGCTCATGCTGGGGGGAAAGATGGCTGTTGCTCATTTTCATCTCAAAGGGTAACATCTGTGGTTGTCCTCTAAAGAAATTATGCAAGCTCCAATTGGATGAACAGGCCACCTAAAAGGAGGGGTAGTTTTTTTTTGTTTTGTTTTTTTTTTTTTGTTCCTGAGCACAAAAACACGTACATGCTCACATAAGGGGTCTCTCTATCCCTCTCTTTTTCACCCTATTTATCTCTCCATCACACACAATTCTCAGTGCAATGTTTGCTACTCCAACTCATAGATCAGAGTCTTCCTAATGCTAGTGAGGCCATCTGGAGATTTTACATACTGGAAGTTTCTGAGGACGTCACTCTGACAGAAAACATTAGGAGTGGAATATTATTACCCCATAAACTTACTGTTCTCAATGTTTTTTGTTTTTTTTTGACCTCCCCTGGCTCTCAGACATCCTCTACTACCCTAGATATTTTAACACACTGGTTTATTTTGAAACTACGCTCTAAAGCAGGGGTGGGGAACGTTGATCCTGGAGGGCCACTCTCCTGCAGAGTTCAGCTTCAACCCTGAAAAACCCTGGGAAAAAATACCTAATTGCATCTTGGAGACCTTGATTAGCTGGTTCAGGTGTGTTTGATTAGTGTTGGAGCTAAACTCTGCAGGGACACCGGCCCTCCAGGATCAACGTTCCCCACCCCTGCTCTAAAGCTTTAAGGGAGCGATTCGTCTGGACACTGGAAAATTTCACATGCTTTCTTCATATCTTATACACACATTCATATCTTATCTACATCACATATCATCAACAAAGCTTATGACAGCAGTTGAGAACACAATGTAGGAGGAGCAACGATCAAGCAAGTGATTTGATGGAAAAGAGGAAGTCTGCTGGACTCTGAACTAATAAATGAGATTGTGAGTGTGCTAGCTTAGCATTGTATCCTGTTGCATAATCTAACCCTAACAGCTGATAATAATAAATACCAATATTATAAATCTATATTACTTTGTCAAAAACTTTAATAAAATCACAGTAAATTTCTATAGTTAAATTAGGCAGCGTTATAATGTATTACGATGTACAGAAGGCTAATGTCATTTGAAATTTACATTAGAAAAAGGTATATATTTTTAAATAAATTGTTATTGTAAAACTTATAACAAGAGGAGGACCCTTCAGTTAAAGCTGTTGTTCAATTACAGCATGTGTTCTTAAAGGGAAAGCACTCTCTTTAAGATTATACTCTTAAAGGTTACATTTGTGACATAATCCGTCCATTTAAGTTAATGCTAAATGATGGCAATATAATGTAAATCCTAAAATAGTAGAAGGCCACAATTAATTCTCTAATAACCCTACCTGTAGTGCCATATATTGGCAAAATAAGATGTGGCATATCAGCCAATCACTGATATGGTGTCAATATGTGTATCCGTATGTAAAAGACTATATACTCAATTACTAGAAATTTGCTTGTTTATGAAAAGCTGGATAAGATTGGGATGTTTTGGGTTTGTCAAATATTGTAGTGGTATATATTTGGTGAACTGGTCCATTGTTGAACATTTTAAATCGAAAGGATGGTTTGGAGTTGACAGCGCTTGAGAGAGGGTAAAAATGACAGTTTAACACTGTAGAAAGTTTTACCTGAGTATGCGTGTGGGAGGAAGTGATGCAGCTGTAAATGGGAGCTGTGTGGGAAGAGGAAAGGAGACACTGATGTGTTATAGATGATCAGTTCTGGATCGTGTTGAGCTTGGTTTGTTAACTCTCTCTCTCTCTCTCTCTCTCTGTGTGGGAAGTTTAACTAGAGATTCAGAAGAACATCTGAGGGGGTTTTCAGGCCACTCACCTGCTTAACTGCTTAATGACATTAACCTGAATGTATGCATGTATGTGTGTATGAGAGAGAGAGAGAGAGAGAGAGAGAGAGCTTGTGAGTGTAAGAGGAGAAGGACTATAGGTTTGAGGTTTGGCAGTCAGAAAGTGAAAACTGGCAAACTAGGTTTGCCCTTTTACGGTCTCCAGTCTCTGCTCTCCTCTTGACTCAGTGCCTGTGGAAAAAGAGTCATCTAAAACAAACATACTCATTTTTCTCCACTCTTTCTCTGTCTCTCTCATGGATATTTGAAAAGAGTGGAGCTTGTTTTGACCATACTTATCTCGGAAGAAAAATAACTCTGAATTTTAAGCAGCAGGCTTAAAATGTAAGGTGCCTTTGGTGTCATACTTTAGAAGTGGACTGTTTAAAGCCGGAGTCTTCAGACAAGGACCCCTCAGTGGATAGTAAGGCAGAGCAGACGGAGATCAAAACCTATGTACAAAGTCAAATGTATGTATTGTATTTATATAGTGTCATCTATAAGTTATAATTGTACTGATTTGGAGCCTCGGAGACATTATATATAAATTTACATGTCACACATGGCAGTTTGTAGAAGGCATAGTTCACCCAACAAAGAAAACTGTTATCATTTACTCACCATTATGTCATTTATCTTTGGAACCATCCATTGAAAGTCCATGCAACACAAACGTTCAGGCTTCAGAAAGATCATAAAACAATGTAAAACGTGATTGGAATGATAAACAGACCTTGGATGGACCTTTTGAGCATCCTTTTACTGTATTTGTTATGTTTCCTGTATGTGCGTTAATCAATGTTTATATGTAAAAAAAAAAAAAAAAAAAAAAAAGTGTTAATTTAGTGTGTTCATCATATAATGTGGCTGTCTGTTTTACGATCTCTTTATGAACCTTTTGAAGTGTCGTAGTTAAGTGGAATGGGTTTTTAATTTCTCAGATCTTTTTAAAAATATCTTTATTTGAGTGTTAAAGATGAACATAAGTATAATGGATTTGAAGCAGTATGAGAGTAAGTAAATGATGACACTTTTTCAGTATTTTTGGGTGAATTATCCCTTTAATTAAAGCCTGCTGCTGTCACCTCAGGTGGATCGAAGAAAAAAGGAAATATCTCTGGCCATTTAAGGAGGTTTAGGGCAACCTGCTGCGTCTTATACCAAGTTCCTCTCTGTTACACATGAAAAATGCTGTAACCAGCAAGAGAGAAGTGAAAAGTGTTTTCAACTCTCCTTGCCCTCTGCAGGAAACCAACACACTAAAAGGAGACAACTGCTAGTGCTTGTTGAAGCATTTCTTGCTTTGAAACGACATTGGACTCCTACAGTATTTCTTACTCACTTGGAGGAGTCTGTTAGAATTTGTGTGCTGTTTTCAGCAGGACGCATGAAGAAAAAGTGTGTCAGGTAGTCCGTAGGGATTATCTGAAAAAGCTCTCCCTGTCTTCCTGTTCCAGTTCATGTGACTCATAAATCTGGTGAGGTCTCCAGGACCTATATATGGCACTCAATATTGGTGTTAATGTCTCTTCCTGATCCACCGAGATTGAGAACAAGAAGTTTCAGTTTATATACAGCCATTGTAGTCAAGCACTGTCTGTAACTGGTGCTTTTTTTTTTTTTTTTTTTTTTCTCCAAATAACTGAAATCATCTTCATTAACTTGATCATTATGAAATCATTCTTTCATGTCATGTACCACTAGATCATGTTTGAGGGAATTAAGATTGGTCAGACTATGAGAGATACAGGAATGGACTAATATACAGCAGAAAAGCATTTTTCTAAAGAATGTCAGTGTTGTGGTTGTGTGGCACTGTCAATACACTGACCATCCCAGCTAACCAGAAACCGCTACAATGGCTTAACCAATTGCATGCTCTTAGATGGGGGTGGGCGATGTCATATCACGATTTTTTTTTTAGAAATATCACGATTCCTTGTCATGTTGGTTTTACTATTTTGCAAGTTGTCTGAGCGTTACAGCCAAACTAATTTCCTTATTATAAAGACAAAGCCTTTCAAGGTAACAAAGTATAAAAAAGAATGGCGGATATTTAGGCCAAAGTGGGCAAAGATAAAAATCTTTGTCATTATTTTATCTTTGTTATTAGAAAAATAAGAACAATGATACACATTACAAATACACAATATACAAATAAAACAGTGTTTTATTTTCAGGTACAATAGGTGTATTTAGTAGGAGCATTAAAAAAATTGAATAAACAAATATAAAAATAAAATACTATATAGATTGATTCCTATTAAAGCAACTGTATTAAAGTTTTTCAGTCAAGGGTAGTGAGTGATTTTTCTCTTTGTGTTTTGTTGTCTTATTGACATTAAAAGAATAGTTCACCCAAAAATAAAAATTCTGTCATCTGTGTCAATTCTGTCATGTTATCATGAGTTTCTTTCTTCTGCTGAACATAAATGCTATTTTGAAGAAAGTGGAAAACCAAACAGTTGCTGGTCCTCTAGTGACTTCCATTTTAGTATATTATTTTTATTTTTTTTTTTCCTACTATCAAATTCAATGTGGATCAGCAACTGTTTGGTTACCCGCATTCTTCAAAATATCATCTTTTATGTTCAGCACAAGAAAGAAATTAATACAGGTTTGGGACAACATGTGAGTGAGTAAATAATGACAGAAATTAAATTTTTGGGTGAACTATCCCTTTAATAACAGTCGGCTGCATGTTTAGTACTGTCCCTTTAAGAACGGCACGCGTCTAATATACAAGCACGCATCTGTTTTCTCTCAGCTGTTTACTTTCATTTTAGACATAACCAACTGAGTCTACATGTAAACCTTGTGTGTTTTGACAGTATTACTACAAAAGATAACTTAGTTCAGTAATCAGGTGCTGTTTAACAGGCTTTTAGCACGTGAGCTTCGGGTGTATGCGTTCAGAAAAAGCGCACATTAGAACAGCATGCGAATGAAACGTTTAACCGGCAAGGCTTTAAAGCACATGCAAATACTTCAATACTATGATATTTCTTCTAAAGCAGATCGTGGAGACATTTGTCATCCACAATCAAAAATCGTCATATCGCACACCCCTACACTTAGGGCAAGCCTACCTATGTAACTGACCAAGGTTAGACATGGAAGAAACCTGTTCGAAAACAGTAATTTGAAATTTGGTGCTGCTGTGGCAAATATAATACACACTTCAACTATTCCTTTCTTAAAAGTAATCTAGACATCCCTTTCCAAACAGGTTTGATTTGGTAAAAGTGTATAGAAGACAGATTTCTCAGGTTGCAAGTTATCACACATGATGAATTGTCAGCTTATTCCTTAATGCAGTGTTTCCAACCCTGTTCCTGAAGGCACACCAACAGTGCACATTTTGGAGGTCTCCCTTATCTGACCAATATATTTCTGGTCCTGGAGTTTCTACTAATGAGCTGATGAGTTGATTCAGGTGTGTTTGATTAGGAAAAGTTGGAAAATGTGTAGTGTTGGTGTGCCTCCAGGAACAGGGTTGGGAAACACTGCCTTAATGGATTGCATATACTACTTCAAAAAAAGTGTTGGTGTTTTTTTGGTGCATAAATGGTAATGTGTGTGTGTGTGTGTTTTAACCACAGGATAAATTCTACATTCTGAGCACTTCTTGAACACTTCAATGCATAATTAGTCTTTTTACTAGGGATTTAGTGAAATGTTTTGTATTAAAATGTCACCATAAAGAGCCATTTTTACTTTTCGTCCAAAAGAGAAAAAAAAGGCCTGAAATTGTGGCCAAAATTTGACCAGAAACTATTTTATCATCTAGTACATGGAAAATCTAGGTGCCACCTAGTTTGTGTTGTGAGACTCTTATGAAATAAAAAATCTAAATAAAACGAGTCTAACAGCACAAGAAAACTTGCTAATAAGGAAGCATATTCCAAGTGTCAATACCAATTGCAAATTCAGTTTCTATTTGTGTTTTACAGCTGTGCATGCAAGTCCTTATGCCCAAAAGTGATCACTATCTTGGTTATTAGAGAATTAATAAAAAACGTTTTCCCGTGTTTGCAGAGAGGCTATTAAACACAAAATCTCATTAAATACATGAGAAGAGGAATTGTCTCTCATGTGAAGCACTTTTGTTCTTAAACAACCTGCCACCATTCCTGTAGAAAAGTCTATTGTTCATTGTTGGCTATTCTTAAGAAGCTACAGAAGGTGCTTATTTTAGTTAAAAGTCAGTTTTTGCAGTTTAAAAATATTATGCAATATTTGAAAATGTTGGAGTTATTATTGTAGCATTGACAGGGAACAAAGAAACGAAAGAACAAGTGTGATAGCATTTTATTGTTGTTATAAATAATAATAATATTAATAATAAATAATTATAATTATAATGAGAATTTGTTCCCCACAAAATAGAAATATTCATTTTAAGTTAAATCCAGGATTTTCAGTTAAGAATTTTCGATTTTGATACATCACTGCTTTCATAAGTTGTTTTTCTCATAGTTTTTGCAGAAGCTGTAGAGATGGGTCATTGGGGTTGTGTCAATAGCAAGTAAAAGTTTGCAGCCCACTTGCTTTTATAATCTCTCACAGCAGGTCTTGTTTTTTTTTGTATTTTAGCAGCAATGAAAAAAACAATACCAGAGAGTGATGTAAAAATATTAAGGAATTTTAGCTCTGGTTAAGCTTTTATTATGAATTTTAGCTGTAGGGAATTCAAATATTAAAATTAGGGTTGATT
>JAFVLL020005049.1:12500-14220 GCA_021397915.2 Tor tambroides | reverse complement strand
TACATTATACAAGTTTCACTTTTTGAATGGAATTAGTGAAATAAATCAACTTTTTGATGATATTCTAATTATATGACCAGCACCTGTATATAGTAGTCAACATTTGAAGTGGATCAAAAAAGTTAATCAGAGTTCTTGTCCTAAGACAAGAATAGGTATTGTTTTGGTTTTAGAACAACTTTGATGAAAGGTTTTGATCCACTTCAAATGTTGACTACTATATATTTTAAATGCTTTTATATTATATATATTTATATGATATTTCAAATATGTGCGGTTGTTAAAGATGATTGGAGGAGTCCTGCATGGATTCAGTGTTTGACAGACAGTATTGAGCAGAAACTGAAACATAAACTCACTTCTCCTGACTCTCTCCTGATTTGATGCGGATCCTCCAGACGCTGAGCTCAGTGTCCCGATCAGAGCTCCAGCTCATGATGTTCCTGACGCGCCTCATCCAGCTGGACCAGACCAGATCTCCCTTCCAGACCAGCCTGACGGAGCGGAGCCGGCCCAGATCAGAGCCCACCGCCAGCAGAGACGAGAAGCTCTTCAGAGCCACACTCTCCTGCTGCCTGAGACACTCAAAAACTTCAGTCATTCTCCAGATCAACACTCGGCTTTACTCGATTCTCCGTGATCAGATCTGATCATCAGGATCTTTTGAGGAGCGTTTGTTTCCAGAAGCTTTACTTTCACTGTTCCTCAGCGGAGGAATGATCTTCATCTCACATCTTCTGAGGAGCCTTTATTTCTTCATCTCTCAATCAGCATTATATGTTTGGATCATTTCATTCTCATCTTACTGAGACATATTACTTGAGATATAGAGCGACCGCTGATATTTAGATCATTTTATGTCAGTATCTGCTGTACTGTTAGAAAGATCTCACTGATTTACATTACAAGCAGCAGAATTTCAGCATAGAAATATCAGCATCTGCAGCAAATTCATATTTTTGCTCAGTTTGAGTATCTAAATAAAATTGAGCTGGTTTTTTCTCCATATTCTCCATTGTATCAGACTATATGAGCCATAAAAGCCTGATGATCAAATATGATGCTCAACAAAACACATGCAAGATTTTCTTTTATATCCTGTTTATTACATATTCCCATATGGCAAATATATACCGTGGCCAAAAAATATATATAAAATAGAAAATATGTTTAATTTTAACATTCATATAACAAAATGTATTTCAGGGGCATTTTCAGTCTTACAGTATTCTACATGTTGGCTAAATGCAAATGTGAATTGAAAAGCCTACCAGAGACCAAAACTAGATTTATCAATTTTATTTAATTTTTTTTTTTTTTTTTTTTAACATTGTGAAATGCTTCTTACTGATATGTATTCAAATGTGTTATATATTCACATGCTATGTAAATGTGTTTCATTGAACTGAAATATATAGGGCAAAATATATTTTTAAATGTGATTAAAATATATTTATGTTTTTAAAATATATTTTCAGACCTACAGAAAAAAAGATTATTGTTTTGTGATATGGGATTTCTAGTGGAATGAGCATTAATCTTCTGGTTGGTTCTGTATGGCTGTGACTCACAGGATTATGGGTAGTTGTGGGCTCTCTCCTCCGGTGCCGCTGAGTGTGACGGACAGCGAGGCGTCGAGGGGCTCCAGCAGGTTCTTCAGCAGGACTGTGATCTGATAGTGAAACACTGAGGAGAGAGTGAGGAGGTGTGTGTGGCGCTA
>JAFVLL020005049.1:0-7500 GCA_021397915.2 Tor tambroides | reverse complement strand
TCTAACACACACACACTCACACACTCTAACACACACACACACACACTCACACAAACACACACACTCTAACACACACACACTCACACACTCTAACACACACACACACACACACTCACACAAACATACACACACACACACCCACACACACACAGACACACACACTCACACACAGACACACACACACTCACACACTCTAACACACACACACACACACTCACACAAACATACACACTCACACACACACAGACACAAACACACACACTCTCACACAAACACGCACACAAACAAACACACACACACACACACACACACACACACACACAGACAGACACACACACACTCTCACACAAACACGCACACAAACAAACACACACACACACACACACACACACACACACACACAGACAGACACACACACACTGACCTCTGTAAGGCGGCTGCGGTGCGGTTCTGAGGAAGAGGCCTTTAGCGCTCCTCCCTGATCGATCGCGCCGCACGCTGAAGCCCAGAGTATTACAGCGCTGCTGCTTGCAGTCCAGACACATGCCTCTACTGAAGGTGCGGTCGTCACGGCAGCGGAAGCCTATTATGGGCTGGCTGGCGTTGATGAGCGAGTCGGTGAAGAGTTTGACGGCGCGCTCGTGGGCGCATTTAATGGTCTTGGGAACTCCTAGAAAACAGAGTGTCTGAGTGCAAATGACTGTTCACTGCGCTGTAAAACAGCAGGTGAGGCACTGCTTGCTCTATTTTTAATCGTTGGGTGTGTGTAAATATGCACTAGGCGGACGCATTTCAGTTGAGTTTGCTATTTCACATAAGGGAAATGTTTGTGTAAGAGTGTGTGCCTTTAAAGAAGTTAAAGCACAGACGGCCTCATCATCTCATGTGCAACAGAACTGTTTATCAAACTTGTTTTCCAGTTCAAATATCTAAATATTATTTGTATTCAAGATACATTTACTTGATTAGCAAAATGACATGAAGTTTTGTTTTCTGAAAAATGTATCAAAATTAAGCATCTTTTTGCTTAAATTGAGAAAAAATATTTGCTAGTGGCACAAGAAAAACAGTATTTTCTCTGAATTAAAATTATTTTTCTTACTCCATTGGCAGATTTTTTCCTTGTTTTAAGCAAAAACGTATAAAATTTTGATCAATTTTTCATAAAACAAAACATAATATGATAAGTTATTTTGCTAATTAAGCAAATGTATCTTGATTCAAGAATAATTAGATATTTGTACTGGAAAACAACACAAAAATACTGAGGAAGATAACCATTTTTTGCAGTGATTTTTTTTATATTATTTTTTATATATTATGTTATTTTATATATAATATATTTTCATGTTAATTTCAGTTATAGTTTAGTAATTTTGTTGTAGTTTTTGTTATTTTTAATGTAAACATGTCTATATAGTTTTTATACATTTTTATTTTAATTTTACTTTTAATTATTTTAGTCATCAAGTTAAACTAGATGAAAATGAGAAATGTTGCTTTGGAAACTAGCTTAAATGAAATACATTTCTGTTTTTTTATATTTTATTTCAAGTAGCGAATTATTATTATTATTATTTTTTTTGTTTGTTTTAGTTAATATATAACAAAAGTTTATATTTAGCTGTACACTGGAAGCCTCTGTCATCATTCCTCATTCAGCTGCTTCTGAATTTGATTCATCTTTTAAAAACACATCTTAAGATGCCTGTGTTTTGTGTAATTAATTAAAACACAAGAACGCGTGCAGTTTGAATGGCCTGTTATGTGAATAAATGCAAATGTGTCCATACTGTGTGTCCAGCCGTACCTTGCAGGCCGTACTGGAAGACGTTGCTGTAAATGTCCATCATCTTGCAGCCGGGCTGGAAGGAGCCTCCGTTGGGGTAGAAGTCAACATGAGCCACGCTCTGCTTGATTCCCACTCCCGGCACGATGCTGGAGCCGCTGAAGGTGTGGATGGCGTCCACGAACTGAGCGTCGTCTGGAGACAGTCTGTCGAACGCCGGCAGACCCTCGAAGTGCGGCCCCGCCGGATCCAGACCTGCGGCACAAACGCAGCACACTTCAGTGTGGATGCAGATGTTCATTGGCCTTTCACTGGCTGGAACGATTACTGGCTTGACCATAAATCATGATAATTCCCCACGGTTAGTATTACCATTTCATATTTTAAGTATCATTAAAACCGTATTCGATTACCGTGATTTGAATCAGAATCAGAATCAGAATTAGCTTTATTCGCCAAGTGTGCGCTAACACACGAGGAATTTGTTGTGGTTTTTTAAGGAGCTCTTGGTACATACATACATACATATATACATACATATATGACATGAGAACAGAATCATTTAAATAAGTAAGGACTGCGGTAGCATCCTCTACCCCAGATACGGCTATGACAAGGCTTGCAAACACTGGTATTCTACCACCCCCTATACATCTTGAGAACAGATTTGAAGCATTAATGAATGTGGGTGAGGAATCCCCAAATGTGATTGAACATGGATCGTATCAGCCAGCAGCTAACATCGCTACTAACAGGTGCTCGAGGTCCAGCAGACAGCGGCTTTCAGCTCAGAGCGCAGCCGAGCCCAGGACTCTGATAGTGGGTGACTCTATTATCAGAAACATCAGTAGCAGGACGACAACTACATGCTGCTTTCCTCAAGCAACCATCTCTGATGTGAACAAGGAACTTCGGAACATTCTGATGAAGCACAAGACTGCAAATCGAGTCATCATCCACGTGGGGAAGAATGATATTCGGAAAGAGCAGTCAGAACTCCTTAAGAAGGATTTCAGTGAACTCTTTGAAACTCTTCAAAGACTTGAAGTTCAGTCGTTCATCAGTGGACCACTCCCAGCAAGGGGAACTAACATGTTTTCACGGCTGCTTGGGCTGAATACATGGCTACAAAGAACCTGCAGTACAAAAGGAGTCAACTTCATCGACAACTTCAATCTTTTCTGGGGCCACAGACAACTGTTTAAACTGGATGGCCTCCACCCAAACAAACTAGTGTGTGCCAATCCACTTAACCTGAATGGCACACAAACACCTGGACAAAGTATGAGTGACCACAGGACTTCATATCAGCTTTCGAGTCATCATGTGGTTGACATCCCACAAGGACACAGATAACGCCACGCAGCCAAAACAACCACTGCTCATGGAAACTATCCCGGCTGAGCCCTGCCCACAGAGCTCATCGCAGACAGACTGTGACGTATTACAACAGCTCCAAGACTCAGCACCCAAGGACGACTTTCTGGAAAACAGCCAGGGAAGCCAGGACAACATATCACAGCCACCGGAAACACTAGAGCCAGAGCCCATCTCACCAGACACATTATCCATCTCTCCAACATCTCCACTTCTAAGCTTCTCACAGAAAATGGAGGAACTGGTGTATGCTGGGGCCAAACTCTCCCACTCTTTCGCTGCAAGCCCCCAGATACCAACTAAAAAACGGCGGACTCCACAACCATCAAAGACTGCAGGCCCAGCTCTCCCTCCTCCTCCTGTGAGAGCTCTCCGGCCACTGCCACAATGCCAGGGCCCGAACCCTCCTCCATCTGCTGTAGGTGAACCAAAAACAACTTATAGCAGCTCTCAGTGATATGTGTCTATGTGAACCCAATGTGCCTGTAGCTTTCTCTATTTCTGTTTTATCACGTGATAGAAAGTCTAAGGCCTTCTCAAGCCGTACGGCTGACCCATCTAATCTGCGGCCTATTATGCATCAAACTAAGATTGCAGTAGAGACAAAATGTAATTCCATCAAGTTAGCATTTTTAAACATTTGCTCACTAAAAAATAAATCATTTCTGATCAATGATTTAATAACCACAAACAACCTGGATTTTATGTTTCTAAATGAAACTTGGCTAGAAGACAGCTGCAGTGCAACAGTCCTAACTGAAACAGCCCCTCCTAACTTTAATTTTATAAGTGTCTGCAGAACTGTTAGGAGAGGTGGAGGTGTAGCTGCTCTATTTAAAGATGTTTATCAATGCAAGCAAGTGTCATTTGGTCAGTACTTGTCTTTTGAATATCTAGGGATTGTGCAGAAAGGTGCTCTGTGTATTCTGTTTATCATTATTTACAGGCCTCCAAAATACTCTCCAGCCTTTGTTGAAGAGTTCACAGAACTGTTATCAATGATTTCCTCAGAGTTTGACTGTTTTACTATTGCAGTGGATTTTAATATTCACATAGGTAATGCAGAAATCAAAACTACAAAAGAAATGATAACTGTTTTAAACACTTTTGACCTGATTCAGCATGTGCATGGACACACACACAATCGTGGACACACTCTAGATTTACTCATCAGTAGAGGTCTAAACATTTCATTCAATTCAATTTCAATTCAAGTTTATTTGTATAGCGCTTTTTACGATACAAATCGTTGCAGAGCAGCTTTACAGGAAATTAAGTTTCCACAATATATTTATATATTGTAGAAACTTAATATATTTAACTTGTGGCAAATTTGGTAATTCTGTATGTTGTCTGTATTTCATCCATTGTTATTAAGGATGTAGCACTATCTGGTCACTTCTGTATTTTCTTTGATATACTGATCTCTGTCACCACTGAATCTAGATCTGTCTCTGTCAGAAAGAGATGCATTACTGAGAACACTAGTGTGCTATTTATGAAGGCTATATCTTTAACACCAAGCATTTCTGCAGACTCTGTTGACCTTCTCCTAGATTCATTTAACTCAAAAGTTAAGAATGTTATCATTGATATTGCTCCTGTAAAAGTCAGTTTGAAGACTGGCAGACAAAAAGCACCTCGGAGAAAATCAACAGTAGTACAGAGTATGAAAAGACAATGCAGAAAAGCTGAGCCAATGTGGCGGAAGACAAAACTTGAAATTCACTATAACATCTATAAAGACAGCCTTCATGCTTTCAATGTGGAACTAGCCACAGCTAGACAGACCTTCTACTCAAACCTTATAAACAATAACTTAAACAACACTCGCACTCTTTTTGTTACTGTTGAGAGACTGACAAACCCCCCAAGTCAGATTCCCAGTGAAATGCTCTCCGACAGCAAATGCAATGAGTTTGCTTCCTTCTTTTCTGAGAAAATCAGTAAAATTATAAAGGCGATTAGCACATCCTCAAATTATGCAGAGGTCAGAAAAATCCGACCACAACTTCAAAAAGAAGTAACTATGTCTGTTTTTGAAGCAATTGATAGCAAAATTAAAGCATCTTAAATCATCAACCTGCTATCATGACACACTTCCCACATCTTTTTTAAAAAGTGTGCTTAACTATTTAGAAGCAGATCTCTTAGAAGTGGTGAACGCCTCACTTCTTCCTTTTATAGGCAAGATTATTGAAAAGGTTGTTTTTAATCAGCTTAACTACTACTTAAACTCAAATGGATATCTGGACAATTTTCAATCTGGTTTCCGAGCGCATCACAACAGAGAGACAGCACTCATAAAGATAATAAATGATATTTGCTTTAATTCTGATTCTGGCAACTTCTGCTGGTACTATTAGATCTTAGTGCTGCGTTTGACACTATCGATCATAACATACTACTTGAGAGACTGGAAAACTGGGTCGGGCTTTCTGGGATGGTACTCAAATGGTTCAGGTCATACTTAGAAGGGAAATGTTATTATGTGAGTATAGGAGAGCATAAGTCCACAAGGATCAGTTCTTGCACCGCTCTTGTTTAGCCTGT
This sequence comes from Tor tambroides, assembly GCA_021397915.2. NCBI lineage: Eukaryota > Metazoa > Chordata > Actinopteri > Cypriniformes > Cyprinidae > Tor > Tor tambroides. The sequence continues at coordinate 1,781 of JAFVLL020005049.1, read as the reverse complement.
ATATGCTGAAATGTGAACTTTACCATTTTATGAAACCTTTTCAAAGTTTTATTTTAACATTTCATACATGTTACTAGATAAACTGTTGTCAGTCATATTGTCCTTTAAAATCTGGACATCATTAGTAATGTCACTGTTTTAGTTTTTTTGCAAACAAAAAGTCATTTTATTTGTTGTTTGTTGATTTTAAATATAAAACTTGGTGATACAATTTATGTGTCAGTACTTTTTATTTTAATAATACCGTGATAATACTGATAACCGTGATCATTTTGGTCACTATAATCGTGATAATACATTTTCATACCATTACATCTCTACTGGAACAGCATGAGCTTTCATCCAGACTCAGTGATCTGGTCTCTGAAAGCAGCTCATCAAGACGCCGACGGAGAACGTGGGCATCTTTCTACACAGTTACACCGAATGAAGTTTCTGAGTGAATGAAATTAAGATCTCCACTTCTAACCCGTTATAAACTGATCAGGGGTCAGAGGATGGTACTGCACCATTGTGTGCTCAAACTGACACTCATTCTGCAGTGTATTTTCATGAAATCTGAAGTGAAAGCTTTCTAGCATGTGTGTGTTTGTCGCTCTGATGTTTATGGTTCATGTACGTCTGAGACGGAGCTCTAAAAATTCTGTTTGATCATGTGTTTGGTTTCATCTTACCCGTAATGCGGCCCACTTTCCTCAATCCTCTGAAATGACTTCCAGCGAATCCAGCCACATGCGCTCCCAGACTGTAGCCGATCAGATGGACATCATCCATGGAGAGCTGTGCCACTTCCTGTCAAGAGAGGAAGTGACATCAGGACTCAACTCTTAGATACTAATGCACATACAGTACAGGCTCTTTTCACAGACTGTGATGATGATTTCCACAGTTAATTACACATCTAGTAAAGTTTTTCGTAATTGGATTAATGTATGTACTTTAAACACTACACTGTGTTATATTATATTTGACATTAAATTGCAGAAAACTGGTTAACGCTTCTGCGCGAGTGTTTCTAATAATGGATGACGAAGTGACACATTTCACATCTTTCCCAACTAATAGGGAACGTTCTCAGAATGTTCTGGCAAGGTTCTCTCGAGGTTACGAACAAACGTTCTTCCAGTAACGTTAACACCGTGTCTGCAACAAACGCGGCGCGACAGAATCAGTCAGATATCACAGCCATTCAGAAGTGCACTGCACTTCCAACAAAATGGACAAGCTTATAATCTAATTCATAAATATTAAACCTTTTAAACATTATTAAAAGTAGATACTGAGTGACTGATACCATCATTGTTATGGAATACGCTTGTTGAGTTCACAGTTTTAACGTACGTTTGCTTTAATTTATTTTCAAGATCTGAGGTAAACTATCTAATGTTGCATTCAGTATGGCTATAAATGTCACACAATATGATATTCAAACTCACATCAGACACTTTTTACACAGACTAAAGCACATAATCAGTACCTGAGATTATCATTGTTATAGTTTGTATGCTGTTGTTCCAGCAGCTGGTTAGGACAAAAACTTTGATTAACATGGAAAACTTTCAGAGAACATTCAAAAGTAACATTCCAATAATGTTTGCAAAATGATACAATGGAATGTTTACTTGACATTCGCATTGTCACGACACAGGCTAGGAGACACAGAGGTAAGTGGTCAAACAAAGGTGCTTATTAAAGGAGACTGAGGAGACAACCAGGAGGTGACGAGAGGTGAGTAATGCACAATGAGGCTAGATCCAGGAGACTTAGCTTGCGGTAACAGT
>JAFVLL020005048.1:0-11343 GCA_021397915.2 Tor tambroides | reverse complement strand
CTCAGACTGGGCAGAAGGTTTACCTTCCAACAGGACAATGACCCTAAGCACACAGCAAGCGTGGCTTATAGACAACTCTGTGAATGTCCTTGAGTAGCCCAGCCACAGCCTAGGATTAAACCCAGTCAAATATTTCTGGAGAAACCTGAAAATGTGTATCTGGCCCCATCCAACCTGACAGAGCTTGAGAGGTGAACAGGTGAGGTGAAGAATGGCAGATAATTGCCAAATGCTGATGAGCAAAACTTGTCGTAGCATACCTAAAAAGAATTGAGGCTGTAAAGGTGCTTCAGCTAAGTACTGAGTTAAGGGTATGAATACTTATGCAATGTACTTATTCCAGTTTTTTATTTTTAATAAATTTACGAAGTTGTGAAAATTCTGTTTTTGCTTTGTCAGTATGGTGTATGGAGTGTAGATTGATGTGGGGAAAAAGTAATTTAAAGCAGTTTAACATAAGGCAGCAACATAACAAAATGTGGAAAAAAATGAAGGGGTATGAATACTTTCGCAAGGCACTGTACATCTAGTAACACCACTGTAATTATTTTCAAAATTGTGAAAACAAACAAACTGTGCTGTGGCATTTATTCATGCATTCATATATACATACATGCATCTTGTAACACCACTATACCCCAAGCTGTATTTGTAAATCTGCCATAAAGTGTAAGCAAATAAATAAATAAATGCTGTGCATTTATTTATTTATTTTAGTACATAAATATACATCTTGTAACACCATGCCAAACTGTTATTGTAAATCTGCCATAAAATGCAAATAAACAAACAAATAAATAAATGCTTTTGCTTTTTATTTATTTGTTTGTATTAATTTAAATAAATATACATCTAGTGACACCACTGTAATTATTTCCAAAATTGTGAAAACAAACTGTGGAGTTGCATTCACTCATTCATTCATTCATACATACATCTTGTAACACCACTGTATTTGTACCCCAAACTGTAATTGTAAATCTGCCATAAAGTGCAAGCAAGCAAATGAATGAATGAATGAATAAACAAACAAACAAACAAACAAACAAAAAAAATAAATAAATGATATGGCTTTATTTATTTATTTATTTACACATCTTGTAACACCACTATAATTACAATAATAATTATTATTATATTGATCATATGTTATTGTAAATCTGCCTATAGTGCAAACAAACAAACAACAAGCTAAAGCATTTAAATCTATAAAGGGGCATTCGGGACTTTTAATAACTAAATGGTTTAAATGCAGAGTATATTTTATGGTACACATCTGAATCCAAAATATGACAATTGTAAGTCTAAAATTAGAAAATCTTTTTATGCATGCATGTCAACAATGAAAAGAAGTGCTATCAAAAAAAATCAGTTGTATTAAATGTATGTATATTCCAGCAGCTGGTGTTCTAAATCTGTTTTACACTGCCGCCTTTGCTACAGCCAAAGCATGTTTACAGTGAAGTAAAGACAACATGTGTTGCGCATACACTCTCTGACCTGTGTAGAAATGCACATCGCTCCAGGATCTTGGCTGAAGAATCAATGGCAGAACAGCAGACTGCAGCAGACAGCAGAGGCGAGCAAACGATTGGCCTGTGCTTTTAACCACACTCTTGTTTGCTGCCTTTTTCCTCTTTTTTTATTTTATAGGAAACCAAAAACACGAAAAGACTGCATTTATTCCTCCATAAAATGTGAAAAACCTTCTCAAATTTCAAATGCCTAGGAAAAGTTGCATGGATATTGATTAAAAAGATCTTGAATATGAGGCCATACTGAATAAAGAGAATTTATCACATGACATTAAGCATCAAACAAAAAGGATTTGATATTGCATTTACTCTTACCAAAACCCCAAAGCACAACGCAAATACAGTGCCTTCCAATCTGAAGCAGATATGGAGTTGAAACTATATTGCTAACATCAGATTGACTTAGTTTTCAGTTCTCCTACAGTTGTCATCTTCTACAGCAGGAAAAAGGAGGTACAGCATAAATGGCAACAACATAACAGAGACAGCTCACATGAGACTGCGCTCTGAGATCTGTCTAGGGTCTTTACCATGGTTTGATTACACTGGAAAGACAACCTTTTCCCCGGAACACTCAAACAAAGACATTCCTGTTCCCAAAAGAACAGATTTATGCATCTTTTGTCATCTTGACAAAAGAACTCAGGCATGGTTGTGCTAATCATACTAATTAAAGAAAATGAGATGCATGGAACAGTTCCCAAGATTCAACTGTCCACATGCAAATTTAATTGGCATACAGTATGGTGTGAACTCCAACATGCTTTAAATGTCTGTTTAAAATTCTGTGATAGAATAGTCATAACAAGTTTCCTAGATTACCAAAAAACCAAATGCAGATCTGTGTCGAGTTGGCTACTCACTGTATACCAAGTAAGTAACTGTATAATTCATGATTTTCTTTCTTCCTTTGACTGTTTAGCATGCTTTAATGATACTTTCGCATAATTGTTGATGCTTGAAAGTTTTAGCCCTATTTATAGTAATAGCGTGAAAAAGTATGACACATTATTTTCTGCAATATGTCTCCTCTGTTTTGATGGATGACAAAATGTTCATTTTTTGGTGAACTATTCCTTTAATGGGGGTTAAAGCAACCTTCATTTTGAAAACAAAATTTTGTTTTGACAACTTTGTTTTCACGTATATACCAAAATCATGGTTGCAGTCACAGTGATGACTGTCCAAACCACTAATAGCAGTTTGGTTGGCCAGTTAGCATTGTTATGTTGCAACCAGGTGTTTTCTCACTGACATGTAACCGCTCTGTCTCTCTGTGCCTATCTCTGTCTCTCTGAGTCGATGGCATTAGATGTAGACCTATGTGGGCAACATGTACCAAAGAGTGTAAAATAAGAACATTACCTCATTGTTTGTTTACTTGCTCAATCTTAGATTAGTGTTTTTCACATTTGACTAGTCATGCTGAGACTTGGACCCTTGGACTGCCTTTGGGCAACTCAATGACTAGGCATATTTTAGTACATACAAGACAAAGCCTGAATTTTTCATAAATGAATAAATGAGCACTGAAAGCAAGTGATTAACATTCAGAAAATGTTGATTGTCAAGCTCAGGAGATCAAGCTAATATGAGATTGTTATACTTCTAGCAAAATATGTAAATTAAAGGAATAGTTCACCCAAAAATAAAAAAAATTGCTAAAAATGTTTGCCTCTCCCCTCAGGACTTCCAAGATGTAAAACAGTTTGTTTCTTTATCAGAACAGATTTGGAGAAATTTAGCATTACTTTCTCACCAATGGATCCTTTTGCACTGAATGGGTGCCGTCGGAATGAGAGTCCAAACAGCTGATAAAAGCATTATAACTAATCCACACCACTTCAGTCCATCGGTAAATGTCTCATGAAACAAGCTGTGTGTTTGTAATAAATAAATACAACATTAAAACATTTTTAACCTTTAAACGGTTGCTTCCGGCTGAGTCCTCTATCTATAATATTGTTTTCTCCAGTGAAAAAGTCATCCAATCTGAATCAGGGGAGAAATGTGCACGAATCAGGCGCCCAAACCAGTTCTAAACAATTATGTCAGTAGATCTGATATGAGAGAACAACAGGGGCTTTTTCACTGGAGGAAGTGCTATTGTGGAATATGGACTCATATTCTGGCCAGAAACGATGGTCTAAAGTTAAAACTTCTTAATGATTTGCAGCTTTTTGCTTCAGGAGATGATGATTGATGGGCTGGAGTCACGTTGATTACTTGTGTATTATTGTGATGTTTTTATCAGCTGTTTGGACTCTCATTCTGACGGCACCCATTCACTGCAGATAATCCTTTGATGAGGAAGTGATGTAATGCTAAATTTCTCCACATCTGTTCTGATGAAGTAACAAACTCATCTACATCTTGGATGGCCTGAAGGTTCAACATCTTCAGCAAATGTTTATTTTTGGGTGAACTATTTCTTTAAATACATCAAATAAATAAAATGTAGTTATTTGTTTAATCAATTTATTAAACAAATATTAGTTTGATCTTACAGTGAGCTGGGTAAAATATTTAAACTGTTGATGAATGCAGTAAGCAACAATATTTGTAAAAACTGTGAAAACAGAATTATTTGATTGTCTTTATGCCATGAAAGGGTCCAAATGATGTTACTTGGGTGTCGATGCTTGTAATTTGTAAAATGTAAAACGTTTCGAAACGGAGTGAAATCACGAAACAATATCCATTCAAATACTAAATATTAACAAAACATCACTTTAAAGGATTATGTCAAAATTATGACACTGGTGTATGGTTTTAATGGTTGGATACAGTCCGAAAATTGTAAAAGAAAGGGACTGGTCAAAATCACAGATATTTTGGGTTTAAAATGAGGTACTTTCCATGCTAAGCTTTGTTAGTTTTTTTTTTTTCATGTTAGATAACAGTTCATTTAAAAATCTAATAAATAAATAAAAAAATGGCCCAATACTTTCAAAATATGATATGCATTCATATGACTGTATTCATACACTTAAATACAGAGGTGGTTTTATTAGACAAACAAATTCATGTTTACAAGGCAAATTCAGTGACAAAAGAGAAAGACTGAGAGAAAGGTGACTATGTGAAACTCATAATATAACACTAGCACTTTACAAAAGACTTCAGGTCTTTGTAAAACATGAAATGGAGTCACTGGCAGGTGAGTTGGATTTTGGTTTTACCTCCAAAGAATGCACATCAGATGTGTATGCTTATGTGAGAAGAGGATAGCTTTAATATCATTACTAAAAGTAGCCCATGTATTCTGTGATCACTCAAACTCAAGGAAGTCCACATATCTAATCCATGATCAAAAAATGTAACTAAACCCACATGTATTATCACGCACATACTTAGACCAACTGAGATCTGTTAAATATTTTAAAGCCAATTCCATTAGTAAAATGAATTACACAGTAAGATAGACAGGTAAGGAAGACACACAAACACACCTATTCATGCACTCACAATATGTTCATGCATAATCTATGTGCAAATCTATTTTTGTCCTATTTAGAGACACAAAACACTGATATTTATATCTAACATTTTTATTATTGTTGTTGTTATTTAAACTCACAGACACAAAAGAAAGACTGTGTGCTAGTACTAAACAGTGTTAGACAGTGAAAACTCTGGTGATTAGCTGATCGTTTGAGGACATGAAAAGTTGCAGTCAGGACACTGACACGCACACACACACACACACACACACACACACACACACACACACAGAGAGAGAGAGAGCTCGGATTAAATTCTCCCACTTAAAGTAGACATGTTCACATTTATAAGAATCACTTCTTCACTTCTTATCTATTTTATACAGTGAATCCAACATTCACATCAAGTGTTGAATTGTTTTTGAACTCTGAATCATGTGCTCAGATGAATGTATACAAGGACAAATCAATTTAAGATAAAATAAAGGCCACTTATGACATAAGATCATAAGAATAGTCTAGACCTACTTGGTTTGAAGCATGTATCTGAGTATGTATACATGTTTTGACATGATTATAAAATGAAATCCACTCTTGAGTCAGCTTCTGTGAATGTTTTGGGAGATTTACAGCATCATTATGCTCTGGTTTTTTTAAAAAAAGTACTTTGGTCTGTGCTTGTATCCATCTGTATGTTTTGGAGCAGGAGCACTATAATGTTCTACTGTAATTTAATTTATATTATGCCTTCTTTTAGTGGCTGCCAATGAAGCTTTTGACTAACTGAGTCATGCTAACTAGCTAAACAAGAACGACAGAAAAATGTGTGAGTACTACAATTTTAAATTAAAAGATGGAATGAGAGACCAAGTCAAGTGGAGAAATCAGGACTTTAGACAGAAAGATGGATGAACTTGAGTGAAGAGGTGAGAAGAATGAATTGGACTACAGTTATGAGCCGGCGGTGCGGAAGAGCGAAACATGAAGAGGAATGAGTCGAGCTGAACTATGGAATGTGAAACTACAGGTTGCATATTAAGGAAAGGTAAACTTCCAAGAAGGTCATTCAAAATGTTAAGCGCCTTTGACTGATTGGAGGGAGGGTTGATAAGAATGTGCTAAACTGTTCTCATATGTTGGTCCTCTTCGAAATGTAGTGAGAGAACGTATAAGAGAGAATGGGAGTACTGGAATATCAGTCAGAATATTAAGAGAGCAGGAGGTTTTCAACCATCAACCTTCAACCTTATTAAACATTATTAAGTAATTTTATTGTTAATTATTATTATTATTAAAACAAATACATTTTGAAGTATATAGAATATTTATAACAATAATCCTTCACAGACCATCAGGGGTCTGCAGGAAAAAAAAAATCAGAGTGAAAGCCAGGCTATATAGAGCTGTAATGCTCAACCTTTTTGACTACAAGGCCCCCTATTGTCCATAGCAATATTCAAAGGCCCAATATTACTTTATTTACTGGATAAGGATTTAAAAAAATATTTTTTTACTCACAATTTTTACCTGTTAAAAATATTTTAGAGCTAGAAAAATGTATATTCTTTATGATAAATGTAAAGACTTTACTTTACTTTTCCAGGTCTAGAAGTCACATTTTAAAGTTTAGTCATATTCATGTCCAGGCTTTTTGAGACAGTGGGAAACCAATGTCTTTATTTTTAAATGCCTGTTTCGTCTAATTTTAAATAATTTTAAGTCATCTTGAGGCCCCCTTGGAAGTTTGCTGAGGCCCCCTAGTGGGCCTGGCTCCCTGGCTGAGAACCACTGCTTTAGAGTGTTCTTGTTCATAAGTGCAGCCCAATATTTACCATAACAGAATAACCAAAACCAACATGGTGTCAGAATACATGAAATATAAAAGTCAGATTAAGACAAGGTGATTTAAATTTCTTTACTACAACAAATGCATATCATCTATACCCAGCTAAACCAGATGGATGTCCAAGGGGTTTCCTGTTAGTGCTGATGATAGTTTTTCTATTATTAGCAAAATTTGCATTATAGTCTGTGATGGCTGATAATTTGAAATGAGTATTTGGAGGTGCAAACTACAGATAATTAGAAAGACCACGACTCCAATGGATCTTACAAAAGAGTTTGTTTTTTGTTTCTGTCAGGCGAGGAAGATGACGTGATAATGTCATGGAGACCATCTGCAGAGATGGCCCTGGCACTCCACCACAATGACAGCTTCTTCCTGTAGTGTCGCCACAACAACGCCTCGCACTCCCCTTCCTGAAGCCTCTCCAGGGCCAGCCCTCCCAAATTCTCTCTGACACACTCATATACATATCATACTCTCAGCATGAGCATCTAAACACGTTTAGACAACAAATCAATATACTGGAAATTAAGTGATGTGCTTTGTAACTGGCATTACAAACTATCTTCATTTTCAGTGTCACATATTTTCTGCATATGTGTCTGTATCATTGCATTAGAAAGCAGGACCATTTACAGATTTGAGATTCCTTTCTTGTTAAGCATCTTATAAGGGGGATTTCATGCACTACACAGAAGGGAAGTGATTTGGAACATGTCCTCTGTGTCTGGGGTTTAGTTGTGCTGCATCATTTTGCAGTGCAGGCAGATTGAACCTCGGCTGGATGTCACGCCTCAAAGCACTGGAGCCAGGTTCAGTGCCACCTCCTCTTCCCCTGGCTTGGCTGACCAAAACGTGGGCACAGGGGCACCTTCACTCCCTGGTGTGTCCTATGGTCTGGACACGCTATGTTAGCATATTATCATTTGTATGGTCACCGGCAACGTGATTTCTGTCGATAAGGGGGAAAGATCTGCTTGGTGAGTAAAAGAAAGAAGAAGGTGGAACTGGTGCGAAAAACAGAAAACAGAAAACCACATGCAGGTGTGTACTGTACTGCATGGTATTATTAAAACAGCATATAGGCATATTATATTACAAAGCTGTTTGATTGGTTGATGTTTTTAATGCTCCTTATTGCTGTGTACATCTTTCCACCAGTAGGTGGCAACAAGTAACATGCTTTTAAGAGTAAGTCATTGAATTAGTCACTCAACCTATATTTCATTTTTTTTTTAAACACTGTTTAGAAATAAAACAAGTGACTGGCTGCATCAGAAATGACATGTTCTCTGAGTATGTGTTTCTTTTGAATATGTATTTACATTGAAACTTTTTAAAAAGCATGTTCTATAGTTTGAATGTGTGTAGCATGAATGTAAGTTACTCGATATTACCTTCTTGTTTTTGGAACAGCTATATAAAAGCTCTACTTTGTTCATAGCATTACATTTACATTATAGCTGTTCTGGCTGTACAGGGAGAGATCCTGTCGCAGCACATGTTTGGTAACACGCTTAATTACTGCTCTTGCACCAGTCAAAAAATAACATTAATTCTCAATGCTCTGCTGGTGTTCCTAAACCCAAAGCAGATTTTGGTCTGTACAGGATTGATTGTTGCTTGTGCTTATGCACAGTACAGATGGGTCGAGCCTCCTTTACAAGCATCAAGAGAGCCACTACCATCCGTTGGCATCTGTTAACTTTGTAGTCAGAAAGCAATGAGAGAGAGAACGAGAGACTGCCTATACATCTCCATTAGTGTTTATGCTTCAATTTGCCCCTCTGTCACTTATTGTGCCATTTTCTATCTGTCAAATTCTTATCTCCTGTCAATATATCATTTTGCTCCTTCCTTCCTTATTTTCCTGACTTCATCATCCTCTCTTTATAATTTCCTTATTCCTTCATTTTCATTCATTCACTTTTCTCAAATTAAATTTGTTGACTGGAGCTTAAACTATTTTATTTTTACAAATTTTAAAGGAATAGTTCATCCAACAATGAAAATGTGCTGAAAATTTACTGACGCTATCCAAGATGAGTTTGTTTCTTCATGGGAACAGATTTGGAGAAATTTAGTATTGCATCACTTGCTCAGCAATGGATCCTCTGCAGTGAATGGGTGCCGTCAGAATGAGTTCAAACAGCTGATCAAAACATCACGATAATCCACAAGATTTCTACACAACTCCAGTCCATCAATTAACGTCTAGTGAAGTGAGAAGTTGCATGTTTGTAAAAAACAAATCATTACATCATTTTAACTTTATATTGTTCTTTCTAATATGAATCCATAATAACATTTCCTTCAGTGAAAAAGTCCATTCCCTATTGTCTTTTGATTAGGCTTGTAAATCTTGCATTAACTGTTTCTCTGCCGTGTAATCACTGTCTTGTAAACGCTCAGGCTCAGAAGTGTATGGCTGTCATATAAAACCCCTAACCTCTAAAAAAAGAACTGACTCATAGATCTTGGCAATTAGAAAAGATTATTATATGAAATAGCAACATTTTAAGCTTGAATAAGCTTGGAACATTTACAGGAAATGATGAGTTGTTCAATTACCTTGAATATAATCAAAGGTAGGCCAATCGTCAATTAGTCTTGTATTAATAAAAATGAAGGTGCTGTCACTTTAAAGATGAATCTGTGGGAGCCATATTGCTCTGTAACTGGTGTTGCTAAGATTAACAACACTAGCTTCACCAATTAGTATTTTTGTAAAGCTACAAAGACGATTTCCCCTGACTATAGCTGTCATATTATTTATTATTAGGGCATTGCACATTATGTTTATGCTTTCAAATTTTACATTTATTAATGCTAGGCCTACTACACATTACATACATATTAAAATTAATATGATAAATAAAATATTAATATTTAATAGACAGAATTAAAAGCACAAACAAACATTTAACCTAATTAACAGGCAGCTATGATGCATAAGTATGTTTATTTATTTTGACAAGCATTACATCTGTGTTTCATGAGCACAGCTAGAGACCAACAGAGATGATGAAAACACTGTCAATTCCTCATGTAATTTATGATAGGCTTTAGTTTAACCACTAGGAGGCACTTCACACATACTTGTCAGACGATTATCAAAGCTTTGTTGGCAACAGACAGACTTCATTGTTCCTTATAACCAACCCGGATAAAGACAATGTGATTCTGTACAGATAACCCTTACCAAAATATATTAATATTATAACATTTAATATTTTATTCCATGCAAGGCCATGCCCTATACATTTATATATATATAGATAGATAGATGTGAGTTTGGTTATTAAGGCTTTAATCTCATTGATTCTCTGGCACATTTACAGAGTGCTATCTTGGATGTGCGTTTAATCTTATCTGCTTTGTCTGTAGCACTATTAAAATCATTTACATTCTCACTAGAGCTTGTCCATTTCTCTCATTAAATGAACATTCTACCAAAAATGAAAATTTGTTGAAAATCTACTCAACCTCAGGCCATCCAAGATATAGAGATGAGTTTGTTTCAGATTTGGAGAAATTTAGCATTACATCACTTGCTCACCAGTGGATCCTCTGCAGTGAATGGATGCCGTCAGAATGAGTCCAAACAGATGATAAAAACATCACAATAAAACACAAGTAATCCACATGACTCCAGTCCATCAGTCAATGTCTTCTGAAGCAAAAAGGTGTGTTTGTAAAAATAAAATAAATAAATAAATCCATCCATCCATCCATCAGTAAGCTGTTTCAACTTTAAACCATTACTTCAGAGTACGAGTTTGTAATCCAAAATTGATTCCTCCAGTGAAAAAGTATATCCCCTGTTGTCCTCTCACATCAAAATCAACTGACATATTTGTTCAGAACTATTCTGGACTGTTTTCGCTTGTAAACGGTGCTTGATTTGAGCATATTTCTTTCCTGATTCAGAAAAAATAACTTTATTGATAAAGGACCAGTATTTCAGCCAAAAGCAATGGTTTGAAGATAAAAACGTCTTAATGATGGGTTTGTTTATTACAAACGCGACACTTCAAATTACAACCCGAATTCCGGAAATGTTGGGACATTTTTTTAAATTTGAATACAACGAAAACTAAAAGAATTTCAAATCACATGAGCCAATATTTTATTCACAATAGAACATAGATAACATAACAAATGTTTAAACTGAGAAATTTTGCAATTTTATGCACAAAATGAGCTCATTTCAAATTTGATGCCTGCTACAGGTCTCAAAATAGTTGGGACGGGCATGTTTACCATGGTATAGCATCTCCTCTTCTTTTCAAAACAGTTTTAAGACGTCTGGGAAGCAAGGTTATGAGTTTCTGGAGTTTTGGTGTTGGAATGTGATCCCATTCTTGCCTGATATAGGTTTCCAGCTGCTGAAGAGTTCGTGGTCGTGTTTGACATATTTTTCATTTAATGATGCGCCAAATGTTCTCTTTAGGTGAAAGATCTGGACTGCAGGCAGGCCAATTCAGCACCCGGACTCTTCTACTACGAAGCCATGCTG
>JAFVLL020005047.1:0-11011 GCA_021397915.2 Tor tambroides | reverse complement strand
CTGTGAAAGCTCAGCGCTGGTGTTTGAGCACTTGACAATGTTATCAGCTCTGACAGCCAGATTGTGTTTTCACATGAGTGTGATCAGCAACAGATTACACACGTATACTCACGCACACACTGAAACACTAACAGCCTTGCTTGTTCCTGTTTGCCAAAGAAAATGTGTTGATGTTTATCGTGCTCTTAAAATAAAATGAAATAGAGGCCTTGTCCCTCTATCCTCCCGAACGCTACTTATGTCTGACTGAAGATAATAAGACACACGTGGGTAACTACCGGGCTCCCGAAAAGAAAACAACGTAGGCGGAATTGTTGTCAGCCGCTAACATTGTGTATTTATCTTCCATCTCCTTACATCTGCTCGTTACAAACATGAACAGATGAGGCCAAAACCTCAAAATTACCTTTCTCTGAAAAGCCTCTTGTATGTGTATACGAAATGACATAACTGCTACTGGGCACTTTCCTTGTGGCTTTGAACTTACTGGAAATCGGATTGTTGATCCTGAGTGATGGCAAGCAGGGCCGACGGTCTGGTAGCGATCGACAGCCAAAGAAAACAAAAGGGAGAATAATTCATTTGGGTATACACATGTATACAGTATGTGTCTTTCTGTTTGTAAATTAGGTCAGGGAAACTAACTCATCTTTACAGTTTTATGATTCCATTGACAGAAACCCCCTTTTGAGATATTGGAGTAAAGTGCCTTTGGGGAAATTCTAACAGGCAAATTTTAACATTTTAACAAACTCATTAGTCAGTTCTACTGCACAGTGTTTAGTAGACTGAACTAATGTAGTTAAATTTACCAATCCAAAATCAAATCAAATCAAATATATTTAAAATGTGTAAAATAAATACTAAACATATAAAATATTTTTAAATATATTAAATGTTCTTATATATTTATTTTATATCTTAAAATGTGTGTGTATATCTAAAGAGAATGCAGAAAATGGCTGGAAACAAATTGTAAATATTTACCTGCAAATGTGCAATAAAGGTTATTTCTTACATGTGAGAAAAAATAATAACAGTAATGGATTATTTGTGGTTAACACTGCAAATGCTTTTGTAGATCTAAGTCAGCCAGGTCACCATCACTGATATACGGTATAGTTGCTGTAGTTACTGTTGTTTCTGTTTCTCTTCCTGTTCTTTATCTAGTTTACCTAAGACATGAATATGCAAGAGGCAGCTCAGTAACATTGTTTATATATTTATTTATTCCTTTTGTAGTTTCCCCAGCCATGCAGTGTATCTTGAACACTGTGCCTAGATATAGCTATTAACACAGAAAGAATTTCTCTCTCTTTGTGTCTCTTCACCAGGTGCCAACTAAACAAACAAAACCGCACTCTGAAACCTAAGAGGGTCTTCCTGGTAAAACTGTGTGCTGGAGCTGCAAGAACTGAAGCAGTTGTGAACACGGTGGGTATAAAATAATATACATGCTTTTCAAATAGACATAACAGTTAATAAAAATGATACTGTGGCCTACTGATCCTGAGGCTAAAGACATTTTCATTGACTCACATAGCTGACTGGCCAAATGTGAAGAAATGTCCATGTAAATATATGGTGAATCAGAGAATCTGATGAAACTTAGCATGTGCTATCATATAGCTGGTGGAACTGAAGCTGTATTGATCGAGATATTGAAATTACCAATAAAAATGCAATTCAAGATTACAGTGTCTTGTGATCCAGAAGTGGGTTCCCACGGAAGCTGATACTGCTGTGTCCAGTTACAGTCTATCAGGCAGATTAGCAGGTTTTATTAATTCATTAACTGATTTCATGTTTTACCTCTACCTCTGGTTTGTCTGTCAGTGACTCAAGTGGTGCTTAAGGTTAATTCTAAGGCAATAGCTTCATGGAGCAATGAAATATCGACATGAAGAAATTCAGATGACCACTTTAAGATGGGGAACTGAAAAAACAGCGATATGATAGTTTCTATTCCTTTATCAACCTTTAAACGTGAATTCAATCATTATTTCTAAACATTCACTGGGTGGTCTTTGGCATGGAGAGCTTTGGTGATAGCAACCAAGGCTTCTCTAATTATCATCTCTTGATTCCTCAGATGCGTTAAAATCGTTTTATGGTGGGACAGATCTATTTGTGATTTATTCATGTTTAGCATGTGTTACAGTGCTTATCTTCAGTGAGAAGGAAGCTCATTTAAATATATGGCGAGAAGATTGGGCTGTGAGAGGGCACTAATCTATGCAGGCTTATATGAATCTAGTGCTAGGAGAAATTATCGCTCTATACAGTGCTTGAGTTGGCTATATGTTTTTTTTTCATAGACTGACAAAGTCCTTTATGTTACTCTATAGATTCTTCAAATCTGGATTTATTACAGCCCTGCTGCATAGATTGTTATCAAAAGAAGTAGAGAATAAAAAGTTCTGTGGACCTTAAGAGTTCCCCAACACTCTCAAAAAAATAAAAAAGTTTTCTTTATGTTTACATTGAACAATATCTTTGTTTCCATTGATTTAACTAACTTTACAAATTACAATGTTTCAGCTTGATTTTCTTTATTGCTAATTAAATTCAAAGTTAGGCCTATTGAAAACATGCGATGAACCTATAACTGCAGGTTTTCACTTTAAATATACTTCAAAAAATAAGACAGAAAATAAACTTCAGTTTTATATTTTAATTGGCTGAAATTTTTTACAGTATTTATTGCATCAGGCTAGGTTTGGGTCTAATTAAAACCTTGTTTCAGGTACTTGTTACAGTGTAATTATACATTTAAGTGCTAAGTAATATTAATTAACTACATGTAGGCTACATACTGTAGGGATGAGGGTTTGGTTTAGGTTAAACCGTTTAGTTGTATGTAATTATGCATAATGTGTTGTTACTCCACCATTAAGTAGCCTACATGTAATGTCTAACAAGGACACCGTAACAAAGTTTTACCATATACCTGTATATCTCTATAGTAGCCTACAACAACAAATAGCATAGGTTAAAATACTGTATAGTGAAATATTTCATTTAAATAAATTAAAAATCTTTTAAAAGTCACAAAACTAAAAGTACCCCTGTGTCTGTGCACACGTTGATTATACACAGTGTGATTTGACTTTATCAGGTAGGAGATAAAAACGCATTAATGTTGCGCTTCTTTCATTAAAACACTGGAGTGATGTAAGCCCGTCCCCCTTGAATAGTAAACCCGATTATTTGCCCTGCGTAAAGAGAGAGAGAGAGAGAGAGCGAGCGAGAGAGGCTGAGGCACGGAGCTCAACATCATCAGTCGCAATAACGGCTTAATCATTCCTCACCGTGGACGACCGACACCAACCTCAGCATCTTAAACGCTTTATTAGACACAAGAAAAGAAACACGCATTAAGAAAACGACACTTTTCCGGTGGTGCTGGTGATTTTTGGTGGATTTTAAGTGTGAAGCGGTGAAGTCCACCCGGCGGCTCAACACCTTCCGTCACACCGCAGGACAAACTTCACCGGACACACTTCAGACGCACCATGAAGTAAGTGACACTGATACCGGACCCCGGTGTGTATTTGTTCGTTGATACATTATGTGACATTGTTGGTAAACAATAATTCGATGAGTTTATATCTCGGTTATTTCGAGAGAACACAAGGGAAAGAGTTACAGAATCTCCGTTAAGAAAGTTGACCTGACAACACACGTTATTTCTGTGACTGCTGACAGGACAATCACTATTAGTGTTTCTTTATGTAGAGTTTTTTTTTAAAGAGAACAAAACAGGCGCGTGCTTTTTGGGGTCTTTTAAAGTGCTTTATCAGCTAGCAGAATAAACCAACACACTTTACAGCGCTCGTGTATGAATTTACAGTTACTGCCGTTGTGAATATAGTAAAAGAGCTGCCCGGTGATGTACTATGGAGGTCCCAGGGTCATAAGCCGATAAATGCAGTGTTGAATTAACAGGCGCTCAAATATGATCAACTTCCATTCGTATCATTCACACTATTCACGATTTTTATATGCAGGTAAATCAAGCGCTACAGTCGAAAACTGAATTAGACCAACTCTGCTAGTATATCCATACATCAATAAAACTAAAGAAAAAAAAATCACAGCATCATGAAAAACAACATTAGTAATTCTATGCACTAAATAGGCTATTCTACTATCAAATCAAGCTAAGAGACTATATCCGTTTATTATAGCCAAAAGTACATAGTTTTCAGTTTTATGGGAGTAAATAATTGGTTACTTTTCATTGTAAGCTTGAACTTAAAATTGTATTAGCTTAAAACAAATTTATATACACACAAACTTGTGAGTTTATAGCCTATATAGAGATAGATTTGTTTCTAAATAAATCTAGAGAGAACAGTGAAGATGAGGAGCAGAAATTTACAATTTCATGCTACCATAATGAATTAAAGTGTTTATCAAAACAAAAAAAATGTGTTTATATATATATATATATATATATATATATATATATATATATATACACACACACACACATGTATGTATGTATGTATTTAAATGTGGCATTTGGAATGACATGAATCTGTGTAGGCAACATTTTTTATATAACTTTTTTTCAGGAGTTATCGTAAGAAGCTGTTATAATCTAATTACTTTTTGAAGTGACTAATTAAGCTGGTAGTTGCAAAAAAAAAAAAAATATGAGAATCTGCATACTTTTACAAGCAAAGTTGAAGACAGATACAGATGTAAATGAAAGAATGAGATTGTTTAATTAACAGGAGAATTACTTTTTGGCACTTTTTATGTCTTAACATATTTTTTTCTAGCATTCCTGTACTTAACCGTGAAAGAATATAATAGGTTACATGTCATAGTTTGTTATAACAGTTTCAGTAGCACTGCAAAATTTCAAATAGAGGTACAATTTTTGTATGCAAAAGGGCGTCACATATTGTATTTCTGTCACTTCTACCTCAAGTGCACTCTCTTTCAGACTATACTGTCAGACAGGCAAACACAATCATTGAAGCTCCTGTACGTGTGTGTGTATGTACGTGTGTGTGAGTGTCTCACCTGTTGCTCTTCTGGGATTTAGTGTTTGCTTAATCTGCCCAAGAGAAAAATGAACACACTCGCGTGTGGACTCGTGTGATTACACTCAGAGGGTCCTCTCATAGCCGTGCACATATACGCACAAACACGCACACACTAACACGAGCGGTCCTCCTCAGACCTGTCGTCTCTAGGAAATCACCAGGGATTAGGCTTCTGTCGATTCACAAAACCAACAGTGACAACATGGCCTTACACTTCTCTCAAAGAGGGATCAGCTCTCCACGTGTCACTCTGATTGGCTGAGGTACTTGAGCCGATTGTCAGGGGCATTTACAGGCACAGTCTGTGTGCCCCTCTGAAGCACAAATTTACTCTGGGTTGTACTGTCCAAGGAAAATGATAGGTGAAATACACTCCTTTTGCTGTCAGTTAAAGAAAGCATGTGCGGTGTAATGAATGATTATTCATCTTCAAGCAAAGGCAGCCATTATGCAAAAAAATTATGCAATAATTCATTTTAAGTAATAGTCCTTAATCTAAATGTGTTCTAATCCCCCCCCCAAAATAAGTCATTAAACGTGTTTAAACCAAACATTTGCCACTATCTCCCAGTAAGTTTCATGAGCTCACAGAGAAAGAAAAAAGTCTTTATTTTCATTGTAACTCTTCAGAAATAATAATAAAAAGTAATATCAGCCCATTTTATTACACAGCAGTGTGTTAATTTTGAGTCAGTGAAGTCAAACATTTTCTAATTTCGTTTTTTCCATACTCTCTTAGCTTCATTTACTAGGCTAAAAATGAGTTTAATAAAGCAAATAAGCCAGCTTCAGATAAGTCATTTTTACCCTCAAAGAGGTTATGATGTTTGGCATTAGATGAACGTACCCAGCGCACACGAGTCTGTCCTGGTTTTTGCATAATGAATTTAACTTTGCTTCTGTCTCTATTTTGTAATTAGCAGTGACGCTTGGCAACTTTCTTTCTCGCTGTAAAGTGGAAGGTGGTGTATGGAGTTGATTCACCAGAGTGCTGCTCAATCACAGAGGAATAGTCCTGCCTTTGATGTTTAATTATATTGTGAAAAGAATATTTCTGCATAAAATTGAATTTTTCAGCTGAGCTTTCTCTGTTCTAAAGATCTGCTGTGGGCTTACGTGGTATGTACCGAACACACAGTAATTATTATGTATGCTGTAGAAGTCTGCGTGTATGTGCCTGGAAATAGTTTGGAGAGTTGTGTATGTGCGTTTGCGTGATATGAGAAAAACTATATTTCACTGTGTATTTATACGTGAGCAGATGATAGAAAGCTGGTAGAGGCTGCCACAAGGAGGCTGCGATGACAGACAAGTCAGTGTGCGTGCGTACGCCGAATGAATGTGCGCAACATATCACACTGCGAACATGAAAGAAGTGCTGTTCCAAAAAAATCAGATGTGTAAAGGTGACTCCTGTTTCATATAAACTCCTCTTCAGTTTTGGGTGGTCCAGCAGGGAGCCTCTTCTGGCCTTCCTCTCCTTAAACATCCAAGCATTTCCACGTTGGTCAGTATCTTGTGAAATAGAGCACATTTTAAGCTAGATAATGGTTCACAGAACAGTAAAAACAGTTTAGGAAAAGGTTCATCCCTACACTTGAGAGCTCATTTTATCTAGTCATGCATATTTGATGCAATCCAGCATTTCATACACAGAGTGTTTATGTGTTTTATTGGATGTTGCACTTCTGTTAGAGTTGGCGATTTAAAATGTGCAGTTGAAGAACCAGGTCAGAGACTTCACACTTTCAGATTTAATGCAAAATAAATAGATACATCCGGTCAAGTTTCTAAGTCTCGATGGCACCCAACTTTTCTTAAACCATCTGGATCTGCGTTTGCCGACTCCGTGCTTAAACTCTGGAGGCGGAGGGTGCATTTCATGATAAAGCACAGTGGCACAGTGAGTGCGTCTCGCTTCGCAGCAGAGGGACCCATGGCACACTGGTGGATGAGGGCCAAAAAAGCGACGAAAATCTTCAAAAAAATAAAATAAAATAAAAAATGGTAGACGAGTCGAGAGGGTAGAGGAGGGGAAAAAATGCTGAAATATTTTCCAGCAAATGTAATTTATCTTTGTCAGTGGGGCAGCATAGCCCAGTCATTCTGTAAGGTTCTCCGGTGAGAGGGGGGACAGAGGGGCCTCTATGCCCCAGCTTCGCATAACATTCATAACCCCGACGTCTCTGTCGCCGGAGCTGCCCGTAGCACAGTGCCGTGTGGCAAGACGTGTATTTTTAGCAATTTCTGCACTCACAATGGACTCGACGGTCCTCTTGACACTTTCAAAGTGTCGCGACGCTGTGATTTTTGTCATCATATACTGTTTCACGTGTTATTTTTTTTTAGCTTGTTCGGTAGTAAACACAGGCCACTTCATCTGACAACTGCCAGACATGATTCAAATACGCTTGAACATAAAACGATGGAAAGAAATAAGAGTTTCTTTTCATTAGTGTGAGGTTGAGGTGTTTCATTCAGCCAAGCTTGCAAAGACAGCCTCTCAGGCGCTCGCAAGAGCAGCTTTCACGAGCGGTGTCCTGCCAAGCTACACACGTGTGTCTTTCTGCAGTCATCTGCGCCGTTCTCAACAGCGGCCTGTCAGCAGCGGAGGCTGAAACTTCGGAAAAAGCGTGCCGTGCTGGACACTCGAGATTCGAGGAAGAGAAAGAAAAAGAAAAGTCGTGAAAACAGAAGAGGAGATGTGTCTGTGAGCCTGGCATTGTGACACTTAATGCCTTTATGTTTGTGGTGGTGTTTGCACAGGGTCCTTCAGCAGGCTGTCATCCACCGCCAAAACAACCAATCAGATGAGCCAGTTTCAGCCATTGGCTGTCTGCTCTGTCTTAAGTCGGTTTTATTCCACTTTAAATGCCCGCTGCAATTCATTTCAGACTGTATAGAAAAATATATTAGATTTTATTTATTTCTTACTGTGATTTATATCAAACAATGGAAAAAGAAGAAAAATTGAAAACTCATCTCTTCCATGAGCACTGAACAGCATCTTGCTGACGTCTTAAAAAATAGCAAAGTAAATAAATAATAATGAAATATTAAATAAAAATATATACCTGTTTCTTTTCTTTGTTTCATATCTAACAATGGAAAAAAATCAGTCTAGGAGCTATCTAAGATTTTTCTCCACGGTACACTGTTTACTTTGATGTATGACTTTTCTTCCAGTAGTTACTCCGAAGTACAGCCAATGATGTCATTAATTTTATTACAGATGCTCCATCTGGAAAAGAAGAGAATGAAAGAGAGAGAGCGAGAGAGAGAGAAAGAGTGAGAGAGAAAGAAGGAAAGGAAATGTGCAGCACCGACTTGTATGCATAATTAATAAGAGCAGCACTTCATTTGAAACTTCAGGGTTTGCTGGCCAGTGCAGGACAGGCCGTGGAGTGCTCTGCTTTGTATGGTGAAGTGCGGAGGTGGCTCCTTTCACCTGCAGCTGCTCTGTTACAGCCCCTCTGGAAAAACAAATAACCTTGTGCGTGTGTGCGTGTGTGTGTCCGCGCTCAACCCTGACAATGGCGGGAGCTCCTGTGACGAGACCATGTGACGCAGGCGTGTCATTAAACTGCTCGCTGGCCCGTGGCCCACACTTCCTAAATGTTGCTGTCCCGCCAGAAATAGCTCAGCCTTGAGATTGACTCTTTTTTTTTTTTTGCCTGTGTTTGTCTGCCTGTGTGTGCATATGTGTGCCAGGGACTACGATTGTGAGCCTGCAGTATTGTTCTGGTTAAAATTGGTCACTGTCTTATTTTTGGATCAGAGCGGCTCACGGGTTATAAATAGATGAGGAAAGGAAGGGAGATACCTGCCGAGACTCTGGTGAGCTCTGCTGTCCCCCCACTGCCCAATATTCACATTGTATTCTCTTAATATCATGCTTTCCTTATACAAAATTTGATATGTGTGGTTTTAACAGGAACTTATTAAATGGAAAATAGTCATATGACTATAAGTTATGCTTGCGACAGAGCTTGGTTTATGGTCTTCACGGCTGGCAAAGAGAAGGTAGTGTGCAAAGTGAAGAGAGAGAAAATAGTGCGTAGGCATGGAGTGTAATCTAATAGGGCGATGTCCACATCATGGAATATTTTTAGAAGTGAAGTGCTAATTTTATTTCTTCATTACATACTTGAGCTGTTTATGAACATTAAAGTATTTTCCCACCTCCAGTAGAAGTACCACATACAATGTAATGTAATTAAAAAAAAAAAAAGATTTGTCAGGAACCTAAATCATGTTTGATGTGAATGTGAACGTTTATTAAAAATATTATTAATATGATTCAATCAATCTAACTACACTAGATTCAAGTCTGTTTTAAGCGTTAAATAGATCCTTATAGATACCATCCATTAAGTTAAATTATCCTGAGGATATTACCACTTTTTATAGTGTATTGTTTTAGTTTTAGGCTTTAGTGTGTGTAAAATTCAGTGAATGAAAATTTCGATGTACTTTGCTAAGCGAATAAGTCTTTAAAATCAGTTTACTTTGTTTTAAAATATCTACAGTACCATTCAAAAGTCAGTAAGATTTATTTTCATTACTTTTATTCAGTGATGATGCATTAAATTGATCAAAAGTGAGAGTACAGACATTTTAAATTCAGCTTTGCCATCACAGGTATAAATTATATTATAAAATATATTAGAATTGAAATCAGTTGTTTAAAATTGTAATAATATTTCACAATATTACTGTTTTTACTGTATTTTGATCAAATGAATGCAGCACTGCTGAGTGTAAGAGACTCCTTCAAAAACATTTAAAAATCTCACTGAGCCCGAAATTTTGAACGCTTCTGTATATTTGATTAAAACAAACCTCAGTGTAAAGAGCTCTGCACTTAGCACATTACGACGTCCCCAGCCCTGTTGCTACTGTAACTGTTAAGATCGTGAATTAATGATGTGGCATGATTGAATTTGACTCGACAAACATTCCTGCTAGCTCGCCCTAGTTTCCCACTGGTGTCTCTCTAGAGGGGTTGTGTATTGGACCTCTGGACTCTACGTTAGCACCTGTAGACCGCAGAGAGGCCTGAACATAGGCCTGGCACCTTGGGTAGATTAGAACAACTTTAACCATAATGTCTGAAGTTACAGTGCTGTTGAGGGAAAGAGTTTGACAGGAGGATTTTCATAGCGGAAAAGTGGTGTATTACTTGTGTATGCATTATAAATGACAGCAACTGTCATGATCTCTAAAATAAATGCTTAACCATTTACACTTTTTTTAACTGCTGTTGTCTCTTTCAACAACATTGGATTGGTCCCACTAGAGTAGAGGAAACACAATGGACATAATTTCATTATATTAGCATGGTTGCTTTTATCCTCAGGTTATTGTTTCCCAGGTCAGATTAAAAGCGCCGCGCTCTGCAGGCCTGTTAACGTAGGAGGTGTAATCTTATTATATTCATCATAATCTTTTGCAAGAAAGAGGAAATGCTCTTGTCAAGCTTCAGCGATCAGGTGAAGAAACCTCATGTTAATAAAGCGGCAGTTAGCCTCTTTCCCTCTCTCCCCGAATGGGCATGTGCCGTTATATTAATGTGTTTATGACAGTTTAATTGGATAAACAGGCCACTCATAAAAAGTCTACAACTGTTTTCACCAAGGCAAGGCACAGACCTTTTTTTCCACGTTCTTCAAAATGCTGCTAGGCAGCCCGTCGATGACCCACTTCTGAGACGGTCGAGAAAGCAAGGAAGAGCCAAGCACGATTCGTGGAGAATGACAGAGAGAGGGCAAAAAAAGGTTAATTTTGTTAGGAAGTCAATTTGAATTTTTTTTCGCTTTCTCTCTCTCTCTTACTTATCTTAAACACAGCCGACTTTTTTTTTCTCTCCAAGCTCTCCTCCAGCGGAATCGGAAAAGAGAGGGACTGGGAATGCTGGTGTGGATTAGCTTCCGATGCTTGGCTAGCCCCCT